>JACYVW010000050.1:0-292087 GCA_023065735.1 Coffea humblotiana | reverse complement strand
TCTGGCAGGTTGTGTCCTTTTTCCACGGCGTGCCTTAGTTCCTTTTCTGGGTGATTTCATGGTGGAAGGCTCAACAATTTCAATGTCATCATCTCTTAGCCTGGTAGTGCGTCCGGCACTAGCAGATCCACCTCTCACTCTTACCATGATGAAATGCAGATGATTTTGTTGCAGAAAGTGATGAATGTGTGAATGAGATGGACTAAGATTGCAGTATAGACTACAATGTATGCTTGAATCTTCCAAAAAGAGTGAATTTTGAGTGACTAGGGTTTTTGCTGAGAATTGGGATCGATGGATGGTTGGCAGTTAGAGGAAGTTATGAGTGCTAATAATGCGCAAAAGGGGTGTGATGGTATTGAGAAATCAATTTCTTGGAACTTGTTCAGAGGAAAGATGAATTTGAAATTTGAAAGTGGGAGAAGAGGAAGGGTGCGTCCGAAACAGCGGTTGAAAAATGAACTAAATGAAGGAGATGACTGCTTTATAATACGCCTCTTTTGGTGTCGGACGGCCGAACGAAGAGAAGCGTCCGACACTCCGTCGAACCAAAATTTTTCTGAAAAAATGACTAGAACACTGTCGGACGTCCGTTCTAATGCATCGGACGTCCGATAAAGTGTGACCAAGATTTTTTAGAAAATCTTTTCTAAAACGCCCAATTTTGTTCTCAAAAACACAAATTGATCCAGTGGTAAGGCTTTTGTAAGAATATCAGCAATTTGATCTTTTGAGCAAACATATTGTACACAAATTTCACCTTTTGGACAAGATCACGAATGAAATGATACTTTATGTCTATATGTTTTGTCCTAGAATGTTGAATGGATTTTTTGTCAAATTTATGGCACTTGTATTATCACAATACACAGGCACACAGTCATACTCCAATCCAAAATCATTTAAGTACTTTTCATCCACATCAATTGAGCACAACATGCACCGGCAACATATTCCGCTTCGGCCGTAGACAAGGAGATAGCATTTTGTTTCTTACTAAACCATGACACTAGACAATTACCAAGAAAGTGACATGTACCACTTGTACTTTTTCTATCTATCCTACATCCACCAAAATCAGCATCCGAAAAATCACATAAAGAAAATTCATGACATCTTGGATACCAAAGACCATAGTTCAAAGTTCCCTTCAAATATCTAAAGATTCTTTTCACAGCAATCAAATGAGATTCTTTTGGACAAGATTGGAAACGAGCACACAAGCAAACAGCGAACATAATATCAGGTCTACTTGCGGTTAAATAAAGTAAGTTACCAATCATACCTCTATACTTCTTTTCATCAACTTTTATACCTTCTTCATCCTTGTCAACTTGGTAGATGTGCACATAGGTGTTCCAACTTGTTTTGAATCCTCCATTCCAAATCTTTTGAGCAGCTCCTTGGTGTATTTAGCTTGATTGATGAACGTACCTTCTCGAGTTTGAACCACTTGGAGCCCAAGGAAGAAATTCAATTCTCCCATCATACTCATCTCAAACTCTTTTTGCATAATAGTGAAAAATCCTTGCACAAACACTCATTAGTAGCACCAAAGATAATATCATCAACATATATTTGTACAATTAAAAGGATCATTGAACTTTGTTTAGTGAAAAGAGTGGTATCCACAATACCTCTTTAAAACCATTTTCAACCAAAAAATCACTTAAACGTTCATACCATGCTCTTGGAGCTTGTTTCAATCCATACAAACTTTTGAAAGTTAAACACATGATTTGGAATATGTCTCATTTTCAAAATCGGGAGGTTGGTCAACATAAATCTCTTGATCAATAAAACCATTTAAGAAAGCACTTTTAACATCCATTTGAAATAATTTAAAATCCTTAAACATGCAAAAGCCAAGAACATTCTAATTGATTCTACCTACTACGGGAGCAAATGTTTCATCAAAATCTATTCTTCTTCTTGAGCATACCCTTAACTACAAGTCTAGCCTTATTTCTCACAACTTCACCTTTATCATTCATTTTATTTCTAAAAACCCATTTTGTGCCAATAATAGGATGATTTTGAGGCCTTTCAACTAATGTCCAAACTTGTTCCTTTCAAATTGATTTAGTTCCTCTTCCATAGCTAAAATCCAGTTTTCATCTTTCAAGCATCAACAACATTTTTAGGTTCAAAATGTGAGACTAAGGCAAAATTATCCATCAATTGCTTAGGGAGGAACGAGTTCTAACCTTTTCGGATGGATCACCAATGATAAGCTCCTTCGGATGGTTTTGAACAAACTTCCAAACTCTTGGAAGATCCTTAGGTGTACCAACATCCTTGTCATTTTCTTCCAATGCTTGATTCTCTTGAGATCATCTTCCTTCGAATTATCTTCTAGTGGAGCATTGTCTTGATCATGAATTGTGAGTTTCTTAAGTCCTTCTTGAACACCTACATCATCATCCTCACAACAACTCTTGAAATATCATCATTAGATTCATCAAATGTAACATGAATGGCTTCTTCTATAACAAGAGTTCTTCTATTGTAGACTCTAAAACCTCTTTTGTTTTCACAATTCCAAGAAAATACCTTCATCGGATTTCTTATCAAATTTTTCAAGATGTTCCTTGATATTTAAAATAAAACACTTGCAACCAAAAATTTTGAAATATCCAACAATTGACTTTTTATCAAAAATCAACTCATAAGAGGTTTTGTTCAAAATTGGTCAAGAGAACTCTATTCATTGCATAACAAGCCGTATTTACGGTTTCGCCCAAAAATATTTTGACAAATTGCATTCACTTAACATGGTTCTTGCGCTTCTTGAAGAGTTCTATTTTTTCTTTCAACAACACCATTTTGTTGTGGAGTTCTTGCAATAGAAAATTCATGAGTAATTCCATTATGATCACAAAATTCGAAAAATCAAAAATTTAAATTCCGACCATTGTCACTTCTAATTTTAATAATTTTCAACCCAATCAGATTTTGAACTTTTGCAAATAGGGAAACAAAATTTTTGAAAGCATCATCTTTGTGGCAAGAAACATCACCCAAGTGTATCTAGAATAATCATCAACAATAACCAACAATATCTTTTACCACCCAAACTAGCAATTTGTGTAGGACCAAACAAATCAAGATGTAAAAGTTCCAAAGGTTTTGAAGTAGAAACACATTTCTTGGGTTTGAAAGAAACTTTAACTTTTTCCAAATTGACAAGCATCACAAATTTGTCCTTTTCAAACTTAATTTTTGGCTCCTCTAACAAGTTCCTTTTTGAAATTTCTTTTAACAAATCCATGTTGAAATGACAAAACCTTTCTATGCCACAACCAAGGGTCTTCATTTGAAACTTTAAGGCATTTAAAACTAGAGGAATCAACATTTTCAAGAATAACTACATAAATGTCATTTATTCTTTTTCTTTGAAGATAATATTAAATTTTGAGTCAAGAACAAGACATTCATACTTTTTGAATAACACAAACAGATTTCTATCACACAATTGACTAACACTTAAAGTTATAACTCAAATTATCAACTAGAAAACATTGTGAACAAAAGTTTGACCATTCTTACCAACATCTCCTACTCCAATTGTTTTGGCTTTGTTTCATCTCCAAATGTCACTTTTTCACTTGATTTCGGCTTGAGTTTGATGAATTGTGATGGATCACCGGTCATGTGTCTTGACATCCACTATCTATGAACCATTTTGATTCCTTAATGATATTCACCAAGTTCACCTACAAAAAGTTCACAAGATAACATATGGTACCCTTTATTTTTTGGGTCCTTGAGAGTTAGCATTATGTCTAACTATCCACATGCATTTCATGCCATTTCTCATATTTTCCTTACATAGCAATTACTCTTCATGTGACCTATTTGACAACAAAAACTACACATAGTCAAAGAGTTACTTGTATGGACAGGTTTAACAAATTACTTGTCTTCTTTATAAATGGTAAATTCATTTGAACTAGAATTTAACTTCTTCTCATGAATGCCAATAAGGTTTTGTTCATTCCTTTGAAAACAGTTTTGTTTCTTGTGTTGGAGCAATTCATTAAGATTATCCATTCTTCTTTTCAAATCCTTGTTCCTTTTTGAGCATCTCACAAAACTTTATTTTTCTATCAACTCAATGTAAATCAGTTCAACTTTTCAAGTTGTCATTTTCATCTTTCAGATTCTTGTTTTGTCGAAAAAGGTTTGCATTGTCTTGAATAAGAAAATTGATTTTTTGTTTTAGTTCCTTGTTTCTAGTATAGGATTCTTTCAAACTATCATGCAGTCTCTCAATGAAGGAATTAAACATCATCAGATTCATCATCACTATTAAGTTGAGAGTTGCAAGTAGTTACCTCATCATCACCAATGGCCATGAAAGCCATTTGAGCAGATTCTTCTTCCTCTTCAACGTCACCATCTGAGTTGCAATCATTCCAAGTGATTTGAAAGTTGTTGAATTTTGGTTTTCGTTCCTTTCCATCTTTCTTTTTCTTCATTGGCACTCACTCATGTAGTGTCCAAGTTGGCCGCACTCAAAGCACTTGTCAGCTTGCTTTTTATTGACTTCTTGCTTTCCTTTGTTTCTTGCATTGTTGAACTGATTTGGAAATGTATTGCTAGGTCCTCCTTTTCTGAATCTCCTTTTGTTGAGGATTCTCTTGAACTCTTGTGATGAGAGCAAGATCATTGTCATCAACTTCCGCATCTTCTCCATCCAAGGAACCGAGTCATCTTCATCTTGAGATGCTTTTAGAGCAATGCTCCTTCTCACCTTTGCATCCTCTTCCTCTTGTACCTTAGTCTTAAGTTTCAGCTCATAAGAGTTAGAGAATTAATAAGAGATTCAATAGGCATAGAGTTCAAGTCTTTAGCCTCTTCAATGGCAGTCACCTTACTCTCCCAATCCTTGGACAAGGCATTCAAGATTTTTCTTTTTTCTCTCTAAGGAGTATTCCTTTTCTAGCACTTCTAAATCCTTAATGAGATCATTGAATCTACAATACATTTTGTCAATATTTTCATGAGTTCCATCTAAATGATTCATATTTGGACTAAGATAGATTTCTTTTGTTCTCTTACATTCTCACTCCCTTCATGAATTTCTCTCAGTTTGTCCCAAATCTCTTTAGCAGACCTACAACTTTGACCCTAATGGATTCATTTGAATCAAACACTATACAACACATTCATAACCTTGGCATTCAAAGTAAGGTGGGTTCTATCATCACCAGTCAATTCATTTCTGGTTTTTGGTCTGGTTATGTGTAACAGTGGCATCATATGGACCTTCATTAACAATAAACCACAGTTCAATATCAATAGATTGCAAGAAAATAATCATTCTTTCTTCCAACTCACATAATTGGATCCATTAAACATTGGGGTCTAGTGACAGATTGTCCTTCAAAAAACATGGCATTGTTGGTTGTCATTTTACTCCAAAGCCGTTGAACTTAATCTCTAGGAGACCAAATCTCTGATACCAATTGTAAGATCGAAGACAACCTAAGAGGGGGGTGAATTAGGTAAATTAAAAATCAATCAGGTTATGAGACACTTTTTGGCTCAATATGAAATTTACCCTCTTTTCTAGATGACCACTCAATGAAACAGTTAATAAGAAGCAAGATTGCTTGTGAGTAGAAGAGATGAGCAATTTATGTTTGCAAAGATAGTAAGTAAAAGGGAAGAATAGCAAACCAAATTCTAAGCTCCTCTTGAGCTTGAATATTGCTTTATAGAGCAAACTTCTTCAAATTGATCAAATACAACCAATCTTTGTGTACAAAGGAAGGATCACTTCCTCCTTGCCCCAAGCCACACTTGGTCAAGTTAGGAAGTTTTACAATCACTCGGATAACCCTCACAAAGCTACACTATTGAAGTATTTTTCTCACACAAGAAAAGTTTATACAAGATTCACACAACTAAGTATACAAATCTTCCTTATAGAGTATTTTCTCACTAAAATTACACATGATCTTTTGTAGTCTCATGTGCAAAAGTTATCTTGAAGTGGTTGACCATGCTCTATTTATATGAGACCAAAAAGTTCCTCTATTAATGCTTCCAACGGATAGAAGGCAGCTGAAGAGTCAACTAGCCGTTGGTAGTGTCGGACGTCCGATATTCCTGTTTCTTGCGTCCGACAGCAGGCAGTGAGCTTAAGAGATTTTCTTCAATTCTTTCAGACGTCCGGTACCTTCAATGTTTGCGTCCAAAAGCAGATAGTGAAATTGAAAAATCTTCTTCAATCTTTTCGGACGTCCAGTACATCCAATGTTTTGCGTCCGAAGTGCCGCATTGTTTATCGGACGTCCGGTGTTTTATTGTTTTGCGTCCGATCGAGATCAGTGAGCTTAGAGGAAATGTTTTAATTCCTACGGATGTCCGGTGGTGGAGTTCATCATGCGTCTGAAGTTGCACAATGATTATTGGACATACGATCCTGACTTCACGAGCGTCCGTCAGCATCAGCAATCTTTGTTTCTTTCAATTGCACTTGAACTTGGAATCTGATTTGCTTCATAACTGAAAGTATATCTTGAAGAGATATTAGAATCATCCATATGTTTTGTAAACATCAAAAGCTAGAGACTAAGATTAACAGCCTTTCTATATCTAAATTCACTTGATCATTCATTCTTTTTCTCTTCTATAGCTAACTCCCAAGACAAAGGTGGATTAGCTAACCTTTCAATAGCTAATCCCAAAGATGACTTAGACTCATATTGGACATACTGGGATTGCTAATCATAAAAATATGGAGAATCATTATAAGCACCTTGATTCTCCCAACCATAGTTAAAAGAAGGGTAAAATACACTAAACCCCCTTGTAGTTTGGGTTATTATCATAAAACCTCCTCATTGTTTAAATACCCCCAAAGAACCCCCTCGTGGTTTAAACTAATTTGGACAATGAACGAAAATTGTCTAATTTGACGGAAAATATGAAATTCCTATATTAACCTTGTTTCAACCTATACTAAAAGTTAGTTCAAGATTTACATAAGATTTAAAAACTTTCTCACTTCATTTGAGAATAAAGAAACATCAAGTGGCTCATTTGAAAATTTCAAAACTTATCATCTTCTTCAAATCTCCACTTTTTCTTTCAACGACAGTAGAACAACCACCAATTACCACAGCCACCATTCAAACTGAAAATCCAAATCAAAACAAGACCCAAATTTTACTTTCTTAATTCTCTCAAATCTTGCATATATTCATGGAGGAATTTATCACTGTTATCATCCCATCTCAAAAAACTCCATGAAAGAACAAAATATACTACTCCACTTTAGTAGCAATAATATTAATGGGCCCCAATCAGGGGAGCTCTGCAAAACTACTGGGTTTGGGTGAAATTGGGAAGTTAAGAGAACGAATTGTGCTGTGGCTTTGTACCTGGCAAACCCAGGCGTTATTTGGTGTAATTTGGGTGTTACCCCAAGGGACAACTTCCACAACACATCCCCCATGGTAGGCATATCTACCCCGTAGTCTGCCAAGCATTTCTCTACTGTCTCCCCCAAATTTTTCAAAGAGGCTGGTCTTATTTGACCTCTG
The DNA here is from genome assembly GCA_023065735.1 of Coffea humblotiana. NCBI lineage: Eukaryota > Viridiplantae > Streptophyta > Magnoliopsida > Gentianales > Rubiaceae > Coffea > Coffea humblotiana. The sequence goes on along the minus strand of JACYVW010000050.1, from coordinate 284,531 downwards.
AGATGCGGATCTATAATCTGCTCAAGCAGCCCCTTCTTCTACCATTCCAGTGCCCATTCACCTAAATTTACTTGCTCCCACGATAACAATGGATCCACGGCAGGCCTAGCACAGAGAACCGTCAAATAGCACGACCCCGAATGAGTAAACATCTGACTTGTTTGTAAGCTGCTACCTGCGAAAATACTCTGGATTAAGGTAGCCAAAACTTTCTTTTACACCTGTGCTTACATGGGTCTCATTCAGACATGGGCCAGACCTTGACAGTCCAAAATCTGCAACCTTAGCAACATAACTCTCATCAAGCAAAATGTTTGTTGATTTGATGTCACGATGAATGATCCCTTGCGCCGAACCTGTATGAAGATAGTGGATGCCATTAATTCTTTGTCAAAGGATTTTCTGGTGCTCAATCTTCCTGCTTGTTGCTTCTTTCTCAGTCTTTCAAAGTCAAAAATCTTTTTGCTTTTTTTTCCTTGTCGCAGCTCGAAGAAAGTTACCGCTCACACACTTCCATTTCTGCTTTCTGGTTTGCTGCACCAGTAGGTAGGAGAGAGAGGGAAAAGAAATAGAGAAGGAAAGAAGAAAAAAAGAAAAGTAAGATTAACAAAGATTGGTGTTCATTTTGCTTCAGTTTTTCTACTCCAAATAGTTCAAGAGAAAGAAGAAAAAGGAAGAACCAGGAAAAAAAAGAGAAAAGAAAAGAAAACATAAAATTACCATGTTACCCTTGATGTATTGTTATCACACTCGCTTGTCAAGCGTGTGTAATTCACTTTCCGTCATATTGGACGATTTCCGTTCATTGCCCAAATTAGTCCAACCACGAGGGGGTTCTTTGTGGGTTTTAAACAATGAGGTTTTATGATAATAACTCAAACCACAAGGGGGTTTAGTGTATTTTACCCTTAAAAGAATTACCATAATTAGGGCCATATTGATCAAAATAAGAATTGTAATTCCAAAATTCATCACATTGGTCCACATGTTGTGCTTGTACCCTTCGATAATTAGTATGATAATCTCCACACAAGTCACAAACTGCATGATTGGAATTCAAAGCATCAACACTCCTATATTGCTCAATCCAATGCTTCAAATTGTCCAATTTAGCACTTAGCATGATATAACCAAATTTAGTATTCAAACTCCTCAAGCCATCATTAAAGGACATACCTGTGGCTCTTCCTTGATTACCACTACTATACATTGTGCATTCAAAGAACTGTGGATTATATCCCCAACTTCTTTCTCTCAGACATTGTCTGCCCATTTGATCTATCTTTTTCATGTCCTAAAAATGCTTTAAACAACTTACGAACAAGATTAGTTAAGAAAAAATAGATGATAAAACATGTGAGGACCCGTAAAATTCCCTTATTTTATATCATTTATTCTATTTCTTTTCATGCATTTTCTTTATTTTATTTTACTACCTTAATTTTCTAGACATTTTATAAGTGAATATAGTTTTTAAATCATTTTTCTGGTATAAGTTAGTTCGTGTTAATTTTGAAGTGTATTATGGACGTGGGACCCGCTAATGTGGTAAAATTTTGTTTATTAGGTGAAGTTTTGTATACCGGGATATTTTTTTTACAAGATGCTAGGAGACAATTAGAGGTTAGCTAGATAGATTAGCCTTGGAAGACAAGAAGATTAGAACAAAACCTTAAAGGCGCCACGTGTCGCGGCCCTATTCGAAATTGAACTTGACCAACCTTCTTTGCCTTTACTAAAACCTAATTTTGACCAAAATTTCTTCTCATTTTCATGAGCCTTGCCCGAATTTGGTCAGGAGAAAAACCAAGGAAGAGAGTTCATTTCCACTTCAATTTCTTGCTCAAATCTTGAGTTCCAACCATAACTTTTGCAAATCACTCCATAAAAGTGCTAGCCAAAGTAGTTTCCAAGGTGGTTGTGGAGTAAATTTGGGAGGAAGAAACCTAAGCTACCATCATTCTTGTGGTTATAAGGTAACTTGCCAAGAAAATCCCTTTCTACTTCTAATACTAGCATACTTGTGGTTTGGAGTTGCAAAATATGTAGTTTTATGAGATATTTGATGACTTGAGGTGGTGAGATGGGAAAATTTCAGTTTTATGGTGAATATTTTGCTCTTATCTGATGCTTGAGCATTAGCCTTGGATTGATAGATTTGTTATGTGTAATATTGAGCTTTTATATGCTAGGTTTACTTGTCTACAAAGAATTTCAGCTTGTATGTATAAATTTCAGATTAGGGTTTCCATTTAGGATTGATTCTGCCCTGTTTTTTGACCCAATCGGATCTGCATATTCGTCCATGATAAAGGCCGAATCAACTCTTGCTCAAAACATGAAAGTTGTAGTCAATTGAGTTAACTATCTTCCTGTACAATGTCAGCTCAATCAGAGCACTGTATCTCATGAAATGACTAAAATACCCTTGACTGCCCAAATGCCCTATTTCACGGACAGTTTTCTGTTTTCTCTGAGATTTCGATTTTTGACCTATAAAATGCAAGAACTGGGTATCAATGTCTTCATAGGAAATGTAGGTCTATGTCTTTGTTTCGAAACGCCATAATATTTACCCCAATCCGATAAGTGTATCTTCAGTTATGACCAAAATGCCGAGAGATGGCAAACCTGCTACTTAGCCATACGTCTTTAAAACTGGTTTCCAGCTTTGATTTTGATGGTTGCATTGCTAGAATTGACTTGTATTTGGATGAATTTGAGTCTAGTTGAGGAGCTATTGTGTTAATTTTCCTTATGTATTGAATTGGGCTGAGTTGAGGAAAAAAAATGAAGCCATAAATGGTTGGAATATAGCGAATTACAAAGGGCATGCTGTCCAAAATTTTAGGGCTACTTGATTCCTTTGAGTTTGGGTTGATTTTGGCCAGAAATGAAGGGCTTTGGGGTTGTTCATGTTTTTAAGACCAACTGCTACCTTTTTACTCCAAAGCCACATTGTTATCTCTTTACACTAGTAGTTAACTTCTCTAGGCCTACGACTAGTAGTCGAGCCTCATTTGTGCATTCCGTTTCCTGGGTTTGTGGATGGGGAAACCATAATTGTTTTACCTTGGTTGTTATTAGGACGCGGCGGTGATCAAAGCCATCCTTTGAGAGGAAACTTTTGAAGTTATCCTTGCTTGAACTGATGAGTGTACCACTTGCATGACTTGTTGCTTACTTGATTACTTGTACCTGCAATTCGTGACTTGAATGACTGTAATATCTGTTTATTCTAGACGAGACAAGGGTGTACTTTATCGCACTCATCTCTCTTGCCTGTGGACTGTTTACTGTATAAACTGGAATCTGTTACTCTGCATGACCTGTTGTCGTTTGGAGGTGTATCCAACGACTTTCCTGTTAATCTTGAGCTCAACCCCATGGGGAGTTAATGGAATCGAGCCAGCAAGGGCTTGGTCGAGGAAAATTGACAAACCATGGGGACTGTTCTTAGGGAATCTTTGGGTATTGGAGACTCTGGATTCCCGGTATACTCGAGTATTACCATTCCTGTTCTTGTTTGGCGTTCAGGCCCGGCAAGGGGTATGTTTGGTGAACGGAATTTGGCGTAAGAGGGGTCTACGGACATGTGTGTTTCATTAAACGTTGACGGAGGTTCAACGAGTTGGATCAAGTACTGCAACGGGAATTTGGCTCTTGAGAGCCATCTGTATCATTTCTATTTGAGGTGTTTGTTCATTTCTTTATTTGGCATGTATATGATTGATTAAAAGGATGATCCATGATTCTTGACTGCTTGTATTTCTGGCACCTCACAAGCGTAAGCTCACCCCCATTACTTTTGTTTTCCTTACAGGAGCAAAATTTTGGAAACCATGATTTTGAAGAAAAGAGTAGAGCTAATTATATTTATAGTCTTGATTGAGCTCCTCTGTAATGGCAAAACCCTAATTATACTTTGATCACTTGTGAATATTCCGACTTGTATTGTTAGTTAAACTTTTGAACCTTTCAATGTATATACATCTCAAAGTGTTTAACCATGTAAATTAAGTGTACTTGTTTGAAATGGTGCTTTTATTTGGCTTTGGTGAACACTTCTGGTATTCGTTGGGGAATTCAGACGAGTGTGAGTTTGATCGAGTAAAGAAAATTTTTGGCGGGAAACTGTTCACAGAATCCGGCCGTATATCCGGCCAGTTCTTGGCCGGATATCTGGCCGAATTAGCAGGGGAATTTGAAAAATTTTGAAGTGCTCACTGCCTTGAATTCGGCCGGATTGTGACGTGGCCATAGCTTTTCATTTTAATTTTTGTTTTCATCCTTCATTCTTTATTTCGTTGAAGCGTTTGATCGTAGTACTATCATTCGGAATGGTTTGGACTTCGTGTGTTCGGCTTTGTAGTCCTAGCGAGAGTTGGGCAGGCGGTCCGCCGAACCCTCTGGTTCGCCTTAGGAGAAGGTGGGGCTGTCACAAAACACATACACAAACTAAATACAAAAATAAAAAACAATAACACAAGATTCAGAAGACTCGACACACAAAAGCAACTAGACTCAACAAACTCACAAAAGGCTAGATTTAGACAAAACATCAAACACAACACATGCAATAAATATAACTAAAATGTCTAAATTAATAAAGTTACTCTTCACGCCTATATTGTCACAAATCTTCCCTGGCAATGGTGCTAAAAACTTGACGAGCACAGTGTATGCATATATCATTAATCTCAATCCATAGTCAAGTTTTACATTTATAAATTCCTAAATACCCCACATGCGATTTTTCGCAAGTATACGAGTCGAGAGCGAATATAGTGTATTAAGGGTCGAACCCACAAGGAAGACGAACAAGTACCGACGCTACTAAAGTTTTTCTATTATTTAGATTATCAAAAAATTAAAACAACAAAAGGATAGACAAATTCAAATGAAAGCTCTCCCGAGTAATGGAATCCCTAACTATTCATGCTAGTGCAACTCTCTAACTAAATGAGTACCAAAATCTTGACTAAGTTATGGCATAATTTCCAAATATTCATGATACCCACTTTCGCCAGTGTACCAGCTATAGTTAATTCATATCTACTTTTGTGGCTATGAAATCAACTACAAATTCATTTGCTTCTATGAAATTATATGGAACAAAGCAATAAAAACCACAAAGGTGTACTTCTAATTTCGTAAGTGTACTCTTTAGGTTTAACACTTCTATGCATAGTTATTAAACCCAGCCTCGCCCGGCAGTTCAACCGGTCAACCCGGTGAACTGGCCATAGAATCGGACCAGGTTGCTAATTAGATCGTTTGGATAGTAAAACCGTTGACTTTTCAATGAACCGGCAGTTCAACCGGTCAAACCGGTGAACCAGTTGATTTTGTGAGGAACCCGGGTTGCTATGCGAAAATTTTTTAGAAAATGTTGCATTGGTGGTTCGAACTTGAGACCTCAAGCATAAGAATGTAGTGCAATCACCACTAGACCAACAATCCATTTGTTAATTATTTGGTCCTTCTTATATTATATATTAGACTTTTATTCTTATTTTATTTCTTCAAAACAAAATTTATTTGGAATCTTTTAATAAAATTTTATTTATTTCCAAAATTCCATAAGGCAAATTTTAATAAAATAGCATTATCTAGTTTATTTCCATAAGTTAAAACCAAAAGTTTGTTAAAAATAATGAAATTTCCATAAGGCAAATTTAAGTTTTGTTGATTCTTATAAGAATTAATGATTCTATAATAAATTAGACTAATTGAACATTTTACTAAGGTATAGTTTATTATTATTTCAACCATATAAAAAATTATAAGACATAATATTTAAGTATATTTAGTAACCCACTGGTTGGACCACTCACCCACGGGTTGAACCAGTAACACGTTGACCCACTTCTTTCACCGGGTTCATCATCGGGCCGGGTTTAATAACTATGCTTCTATGAACTAGTGTCAAATTTTAATTCTCATTGCAAATCTAACACCTTGAGATGATCATAATCAATGGCCGGTTAATCATGATTATAAGAGCAAAAGTGCTAAATAACTCAAACAAGATAATAGCAGCATTATGTAATAAAGTAGCACCAAACAATCATAGAAAGTTCAACCAAATACCCAAGGCATATACTTTAAATCAACATCACAAATACAATATCCAAATCTTGCATTAACAAACTTAGAGTTCAATACAAAGATAAAGATGTTGAATGAAGAAAACCCTTGTCACTAGAATTTCTTGAGCCTCTTCTTCTTCATCTTCCTTGGCCTCCATGTTGAACCAATACAAGAATAGATAACCACAACTAGATTATACTACACTAACCTACACTAAAACAAGAGAAAATAAAGAGAGTTACATTTGTTAAGGGCTTGTGTCTCGTCTCAAATGGCAAGACACAGCCCTTTGATTGTTCTTCTTCTTCTCCAAACTCTCTTCCTTCTCTCAAGCCAACTAGAACTAAAAAATTCCAACTCTAGAAGAATAAGGTACTATATATTCTTGTCTTGCATTATTGGAGCCAAAAGGTCAAAAAGAGAAGCTCCTAGAACCCCTCAATACAGCTGCACTTCGTCCCTTTATGTCCCATCAAGAATGGAAAAGAAACAAAAATCAAACAAGTTGGCAACTTGCAGGCGTCACCAATCCCTCGAGGGTTACTTGAATAACTATCAAGGGGATTGTGTGAGGACTCGAATTTTTCTTACTTTTATTTCATTTTACTGGTTTATTTAATTATTTATTCACCCGTTTACTCCGAATAATTTATTTCATTCATTTTAAATCCATTTGTATGGAAAAATGTCTCATTTATATTTTTAAAATGTTCCGTTAGCGAATTTAGTTTTTCTGCGACTCGTTTAGCGAGAAATAGCGAATGCACATTTTTCGAGGCAATTTCGATCCGAGAGTACATTAATCTTGGAGAACTAAGGATGATTAATAGTAGGCTACGAAAAGTTAATTGAGGAATTAGATGTGAGTGAGTTAAATTAAGCTCAATTAGGAGCACTAATTGCTCGCTAATCGGATGTTGACTTTTGTGCACCAAGACACCTTTATGTCAAATCCCTCTTACACAACATCACATCACCACCTGCCAACCAAAACTCTTCCTTCTTCTCTACTCCTTGGTCGAACTCCCCTTGCCATATCCTTCTTCATTTTTGCTCCCAAAGTTCTACTTCCTCCTCCATCCAAAATCACCAAGAGAATTTGCTCAACTCCTTGCTAGCTTAACTTTGAACTTGGGGACCATCTTGGAGAGGAGAGAGGGCTGGCTGTTTGGGGCTGTTTTGGGGAGTTTCTCACACCAAAAATCTAGGGTTTCCTCTTGTGTTTGGAAGGTATACACGTCTCTCACCAAAACTCTTGCTTTCTTGTTTCATTTCTTGGCTTTGATGCTTGTAGCTTCCTTCTTGTTGTTGTTGGTTGTATTTGGTTGGTTGAAGTGGGCTCTATGAACTCCCACCTTGATTAAATAAGGGCTTCCATGATGCTTATGTGTGTGTTAGTGTGTTTGTGATGAGTTTTGATGTTAGAATCAAGAAGAGGAAAAGAAAGAGAGAAACCGAGAGAAGAGAGGGAGATGCTGGCCGAAAATTTTTAGTTTTTGTTACTCTGTTTTGATGCCATATTTTCATGACTTTATTGGCCCATTTGAGAGCTGATATGTTGAGCTTTAAGTGGACAAATTTCTAGCCAGAAACTCTTTCATTTGGTGCTTCAAAAATGCATGAAAAGATTGGCCAAAATATGGAAATTTTCCTTTCCCTGCTGACCGAATGGGCAAATCTGTTTTGGAGTATTTTGTTCCAAATATTTTGGTGCTATTAAACCATCAATTACTCGATAAATGTTTCCGGAATCTTGGTTTCAAAAATGGAGCGAATTGGGGCTGATTTCGTTGGACAAAACTTTTGGAAAAGAAAGAATGATAGGGTTGGCAGATTGGCTTCGAAGAATTTCACAAATTTTGGTCATTTTGTTAACTGCCTTCCCGTCTGATTTTTTGCCTAAAGTTTAGTAGGGAGGTAGTCCATATATGGAAGTTTAATTTTACCAAATTTGGCGTAATTTCAATACCATTTCGATGCCCAAATGATGCCCCAAAGATTGCTCTTCAAAACTGGGAAACTGTATCTTGTGGCTCAATTTCGTCTCACTTGTGAAATAGAATTTTGAATCTAGTTTATAAATCCACAAGCCATTCTCAATTTGGACTTGTGTGGAGTTAGATATGGTCTGATTTCAAAACTGTGTCAAAGCTGGAAACTGGAAAATTGTTGAATAGGTTGAGAAATCCAGCCAACTTCTAACTGTTGTATCTTGCTGTTCAAAAATCAAAATTTAGTTCTGCTTGTTGTGTTTGAAACTTGATTTGAAACTCTTGCTGTGTTATAAATTTCAGAGGCTTATTCAATTCCTGTGAATTTTTCCGAATTTCCAAACTTTGCTGAAAAACAAGAACTGGTTCTGCCTTGTCTTCATGAAACAGTAATTTTGAGTTGAAATTCGAATGATTTCTAGCTGGAATCTAGGAAAAGTGTCTTCTGGAAAGTTTTAGTACTTTGAATTTAGTTTCCAACGGTGTAAAGGTTCCCATTTTTGGACTTACCAAACTCAAGATCTGATTTTCCAAGTATTGTCGTGCAAAGCTGAAAATTTCTGATTTCTTAAGAAATGAACTTTTAAGAACTCCCAACATCCTTTTGAGATTGATAGTCCGTTTTAAACTTGATTTCATGGATGATACAAGTTTCCCTTGTGACTTTAATCCTCATTTTTGAATCTCGATATTCGATGAATTAAAACACTTTTAAGGCGTTGTCTTAAATTTTAAGCAAGTGTATTTCCTTCCTTGAATGTTAAGTGGTCTAGAGTATATGTGAGTGATAGTTGGTCACTATTTCTTCAGGTGCTCAAGGGGGTTTCGAAGGGGATCCCGATACAGACAATTGAAGGACTTTATTTGCTCACTTACTTTTGAATTGGTGAGTGTCAAGTGCATGACTTGTTGCATAATACTTGAAATACTTCTTGTTGAATATGTGAATTGGACTTGTCGAGACGAGTGTGTACTTTATCACACTCATTCTCTTTTACTTGATTTGATAATTGACTTGCCCATACTTGAAAATTATACTTGTGTTTGACTCGACGTCAATTGGAGAGCCATCTCATCGACTTATACTTGTACTCGTGGGGACGCCCAAAACTAATTGGCTAACCTTGCGACTCGAGCCGGTATGGACTTGGTCGAGAAGCTTGGTGAACCATGAGAAAATCATAAAGCTTAATCTTTTGAGATCTTGCTTGACATACTCGAGTAGTATTGCCTTTTCTATTCGACGTGCGGGCCCGGTAGGGGGTGTAATGGTGGATGGAAATTTGGTGAGAAGTGGAGTCTACGGATTTGATACTTGCTCGGTTGACGGAGAATCAACGTGGGATATTTTGGATCAAAGCCTTGGCAAAACTGTGTGGAGTTAGCTCCTGAGAGCTTCCTGTATGCTTATTGATTGTGTTTCACTTTGCTTTGTAAATTACATGAACTTTATGGTTATCCTTCTTGTTTAAGTTTATTGCCACGTGAACTTATTTGTTTGCATGCTTTTCTTGCCCTCACTGAGCATTAGCTCACCCCAAGTTTGTTTTCCTTAACAGGTTTTGGAAGTGGAAGTTGAGGGCATTAGACTAGCGACTTTAGTCGAAGCTAGTAAAGCTGGTGTATGATATTAGAAACTTTGAAGTGTAAATTTTTCTATATTTGAGTATTTTGAATAGTAATTATAAATGGTAGTCAGAGGAGTTGTGGCTTGTATAAATGGTAGTCATAGGAGTTGTGGTTCACTTGTGGATCTCTTTTAAATTTGAATAGATGCGTGAGTCCTGGTGAGATCTAGGCAGGCGGCCCGCCGATACCATTCCGATGCCCAAATGATGCCCTAAAGATTGCTCTTCAAAACTGGGAAACTGTATCTTGTGGTTCAATTTCGTCTCACTTGTGAAAAGTGTTTGAAAATGATATCTTCTGATGAATTATAGAATTTTGAATCTAGTTTCTAACGCCATAAGCCATTCTCAATTTTGACTTGTGTGGAGTTAGATATGGCCTAATTTCAAAACTGTGTCAAAGCTGGAAACTGGAAAATTGTTGAACAGGTTGAGAAATCCAGCCAACTTCAAACTGTTGTATCTTGCTGAAAATTTCTGATTTCTTAAGAAATGAACTTTTAAGAACTCCCAACATCCTTTTGAGATTGATAGTCCGTTTTAAACTTGATTTCATGGATGATACAAGTTTCCCTTGTGACTTTAAATCCTCATTTTTGAATCTCGATTTTCGATGAATTAAAAACCTTTTAAGGCGTTGTCTTAAATTTTAAGCAAGTGTATTTCCTTCCTTGAATATGTGAATATGTTAAGTAGTCTAGAGTATATGCGAGTGATAGTTGGTCACTATTTCTTCAGGTGCTCAAGCGAGTTTCAAAGGCGATCCCGGTACGGACAATTGAAGGACTTTATTTGCTCACTTACTTTTGAATTGGTGAGTGTCAAGTGCATGACTTGTTGCATAATACTTGAAATACTTCTTGTTGAATATGTGAATTGGACTTGTTGAGACGAGTGTGTACTTTATCACACTCGTTCTCTTTTACTTGATTTGATAATTGACTTGCCCATACTTGAAAATTATACTTGTGTTTGACTCGACGTCAATTGGAGAGCCATCTCATCGACTTATACTTGTACTCGTGGGGACGCCCAAAACTCATTGGCTAACCTTGCGACTCGAGTCGGTATGGACTTGGTCGAGAAGCTTGATGAACCATGAGAAAATCATAAAGTTTAATCTTTTGAGATCTTGCTTGACATATTCGAGTAGTATTGCATTTTCCATTCGACGTGCGGGCCCGGTAGAGGGTGTAACGGTGGACAGAAATTTGGTGAGAAGTGGAGTCTACAGATTTGATACTTGCTCGGTTGACGGAGAGTCAACGTTGGATATTTTGGATCAAAACCTTGGCAAAGCTGTGTGGAGTTAGCTCCTGAGAGCTTCCGTATCCTTATTGATTGTGTTTCACTTTCCTTTGTAAATTACATGAACTTTGTGGTTATCCTTCTTGTTTAAGTTTATTGCCACGTGAACTTATTTGTTTGCATGCTTTTCTTGGCCTCTCTGAGCATTAGCTCACCCCAAGTTTGTTTTCCTTAACAGGTTTTGGAAGTGGAAGTTGAGGGCTTTAGACTAGCGACTTTAGTCGAAGCTAGTAAAGCTGGTGTATGATATTAGAAACTTTGAAGTGTAAATTTTGCTATATTTGGGTATTTTGAATAGTAATTATAAATGGTAGCCATAGGAGTTGTGGCTTGTATATTTGAGGTATTTTCTTAAATCCTTAGTCTATGGTTGACTTGTGGATCTCTTTTAAGCTTGAATAGATGCGTGAGTCCTAGCGAGAGCTAGGCAGGCGGCCCGCCGATACCCTTGGATTCGCCCTAAGGAGAAGTAGGGTCGTCACAGATTGTGAAGAATTCCTCGAGGGATTCTTCTAGAGATTATGTAGAGCATGTGATTCTCTATTTTTCTCTTCGAAATTAACATTCTGCCCATAATCCCTTGCAGAATCTGCTGAGTAACCCTCGAGGGTTTCTTCTTTTCTTTTTTTTTTTCTTTTAACTTTCCATTCTTCATCCTTGAGTTGTATCACCTCTTTTAAATACTGGTGTGACTTCTCAAGTTTCTAATCCTCACTTTATTAGTTCACCATTTCACTTCCAATTAAGCTTGATCATTTTTCCACAAAAACAAAGAGATTTGGCAAGTAAAATGATAAAATCACAACAAATTCATCTATTAACTCAAGGTGCATATTAGAGACAAAAAATGGACAATTTATAGCATTTAACTTTACAAATTGACTCCAAAACAATATGAAACGTCTTAGATCACAAAATTAACCCTTATCAGGTAGCAACAACCCCAATCCATTAGCCAAAGTTTTTGAGATAATTTTACAACTTACATTACAGAAGCTAATTGTGAGGACCCGAATTTTCTTATTTTTATTTTTATTTTTATTTTATTTTTCTGGCTTAATCAATTATTTACTCACCCGTTTTCTCTGAATAATTTATTTCAATCATTTAAAACTTATTTACATGAATAATGTCTCAATTATGTTTTTAACACGTCTCGTTAGTAAAATTGATTTTTCTAGGGCTCGTTTAGCGAGAAATAAGGAGTACACGTTTTTCGAGGCTATGTTCGATCTGAGAGTACATTAGTCTTGGAGAACTAAGGATGATTAATAGTAGACTAAGAAGAATTAATTGAGAGATTGGATGTGATTAAGTTAAATGAAACTTTTATTGATCGGGCATCGATAGTTTCTCGAAAGTCGTACCGCGCGACAAATTGGAGACTTGAGAAATTAATACTAGACTCATGTGAGGGCTCATGTGTAAGTCTTAAAATAAGTATTTTTATGATTAATTACCCAAGTGTTAGTTAGTTATATTATCGTTACAAGAATTTCTTAGAAATTTCGCTTTATCGCGCACAAGTCGGAAGTTCGCGTTTTTGCGCGCGCGAGACTAATTGGAGGAATTCTAGAAATTATTATTAGACTACTAAGAGTGAATAATAATAGTGTTAAAATAAGTGCATTGGAGGTTTAGTGCACGAGTGAAACAAACTCGAGAGGAATCGAGAATGAAACGAGGGAGAGTTGACTTTGGAGCACCTTTTGGCCACACACTTAAGCTTCTCAAGGAAGCTTCATTTTCAGCAACCACTCTCTCTCTCTCTTTGCTCAAGCTGGCCGGCCACCCATAGGAGGAAGAAGGGACCAAAAGCTCTTCATTTTCTTGCTTCATTTCTTCATCAAATCACCTCAAACTTTTACTACAACTTGCAAACCACTTGGAGATCAACCTAAGCTACGAAAAGAGCTTGTTTCTCACGGTTTTCTTGAGCTTCAAAGGACCAAAAATTTCTGGTTTAATCATCTAAAGAGGTAATTGACGATCAAACCTTTGAATCTTAGTTTTTGTAAGTTATATTGCACTTAGAAGCTTGTAGCTTCATGTGGGTAGTCTTGGATTATTGTAGATCTTGTGAGTGGCCTCTATGAAATCCCACAATGGACCTCATGAACTGATGTGATGATATTGGGTGTTGTTTATGTTGAATTAGTGGTTAAACTAGTGATTATAACTTGAAAAGTGGAAAGAAAACTCAAAGGAAACAAAAGAAAGAAAAGTGCCGGTTCTGCCCCTGCTTTGCCGCACCTGTTGGTGCAAATTTTTGTGGTCCAATTGACTTGATTTTGATGTATATATGTTGTATAGGTTGTGTAGAAATTTTCTACCAAAAATCACTTGATTTGGTTGGGTAAAAGTTGCATTTTCGAAATATGTTGAAATCTGGAAAACGTGTCCAGTGGTGCTCTGGCAGCGAATTTTGATTGACCATAACTCTTCGCTCCGATGTCGAAATCGAGTGCCGTTTGTGGCATTAGAAACTAGACACTTTCAGTTTTCAAAGGTATAAAATTCACCCCATGATTCGACCTGAGTGAACCATACCAATTGTTCAAAGTTGCCTGTCCTGTTTCGTTGCTCTGTTAGAGGGTCAATGAGATGCTGGAACTTGTGGCTTAAATTTGAACTAGCTATGGACAGAATTTTAAAACGATTTCTTCTGAGAAAATGTAGCCCTATGAGTGTAGTTTCCAACTCCATCAATTATGTTTAATTTCAAGTTGAAATGTGTGAGTTATGGCCTAATTTCAGACCTGCGTCATTGCTTGAAAACCCTCATTTTTGGACCGATCAATGGCCAATCTTGATTGGGACTTGTTATTTTGAAATTCTTGGTGGTAACCACCTACCAAAAGTATTTTTGGATGTTTCTTAGACCTTGTCTTCATAAATGAACCATGTTTGAGAAGATTTCATTGACCCAAAAGTTAAAAAGGGAAAATGGAAGTACAAGGCAGATTTGCCTTGGAAATTCTTGGAACTTTAGTGGCTTTATTAACTGACTTCCCGTACGAATTTTTGCATGAAATTTGAAAGAGGAGTAACCCTTATATGGTTGTGTAATCATACCAAATTTGGTGCCATTCCAAGTCTACTTTGATGCCCAACTAGAATCCCAAAGTCTATGTTTCAAATCTGGAATTTGCCTAGTGGACTTCATTTTGTACCAACTTTGAGCTACTATATCTTGGCGCTCAAAACTCCGATTCTTGTTTCGTTTGTGTTTTTTTAAACTTTGATTGTAACTCTAATTGAGTTCCAAATTTGAGAGGCTAGTTCGCATTCTGTGAATTTTTCCGAATTTCCAAAGTTTACTAAAAACCAACCCCGAATCTGTCTTAAGAGTCCAAACAGCAACTTGAAGCCTAAATTTGAGTGTCTTCCATTTTGAATCATGGAAAAGTACCTTCTAGGAACTTTTAGTACTTTGGAATTAGTTTCCAACGGTACCAAGGTTTCTAATTTTGGACCTACAGAGAGTGAGTTATGATTTTTCCAAGAATGTACCTCAAATCTGAAATTCTTCAAACTTGACGGGAATTGAGTTTTCGAGACTCTTCCTTATCCTTCAATACTAATTGATCATTTGGACTTGTTTTCACGAAGGAAATTAGTTTTCCTTGTGTTATTAAACACCACTTTTGAATCTTGAATTTTGAGCAATTAAGGCTCATTTTCATGGTATTTTTTTAGATTGTACAAGTGTATAATCTCTCTCTTGATAATTTGGAATTCTAAGTGATAGTGTGTAATAGATACCTATTATTTGCTTAGGCGCTCAAGGGGACCTTCAAGAGGAACTCGAAGCGGACGCCTAAACACCTGTTTGAGCACTTACTCACTTGTTTTAAATTGGTGAGTGTTCCATATAGGAGTACGTAACTTGAATAGCTTTATGACATGTTTACCGTTAACCGTGATTACTTACCGTTTATCGATTTACTTGATTACCTGCTTACTTGATTGCTTGACTACTTGATTACTTGATTATTGTAAATTACATGTTCATATGAAATTACCGCATATTGCTTACGTGTTTAAGTGTTAAATGTTGCCTATAATTGCTCTTATGAAATTGCCACCATTTTAAGGCGAGTGTGTACTTTATCTCACTCGTCCTACTAAAATGACAAATTACTACCGTTTACCAATTTACTTGATTACTTGTGCATGTTGTAAGCTCTAAACTGAACTGGGTCCTGCCCTTGGTTACTAATCTGCTCGAGCCAGGACTGGGCTCGATCGGGTAGGTTGGAACCCTGGGACACCATTTCGGTATACTCGAGTACTACCACTGGAGGAATAAGGTGATGGTCAGGCAAACCGAGGGGATCACTGGAGTTATAAGGTGAAGTGGACCGAAATTGTTCCAAGTGAACACCGTATCCTTCAATGTGTGTTTATTACTGTACAATGATAATTGTCTCATGTTAATGTGCCAATGTACAACCTTGAACCATGCATGTATTATGCTCAAATTACTTGATTTATTAGAACTGTTAGAGTGTCTTGGAACCTAACTGGGCTGTTTAGCTCATTCCACGTTTTTGTTTTCCTTAACAGGGTTCGAGACCAAGGGTGCTCGTGAATAGTATTAGATTGCTTTCTTTTGAAGATCTTAAGTTGTATTATAACGGATGGTTGTAGTACATACTCTTTTAGATTGTATTAAGCTTGAAAGCTAACTAATTGTAAGTATGAAGTATTTTGGAGTACTTTAATTATATATTGAAGTTATTTGAAGTATTTCGAGCTTTAGAATTATAGATTGTAGTGAGTTCTGGCGAGAGCTGGGCAGGCGTCCCACGGATACCCTTGGATTCGCCCTAGGGAGAAGTAGGGACGTCACACTAATCGGTCTAAATTCTTTTCACAATTAATGAACTAGAAAAGCCCCTAAGCTGTTCAATACCCTTGAAAAAATCTTGAACAGCCAGTAACAAATTGTCCTTAATGATCTCCCAACAATACTGGTAGAAACCTGCTCCAAATTTGTCTTGACCTGGGCCACTATCAACATCCATTCAAAAAAAACTAATAAACTTCGTCCATACTTGGAAGCTTCTGAAGTCTCTCATTATCCGAAGCATCAACCATGGGAAGAGCAAAAGGAAGACTTTAAGTGCTACATATCCGTCCAATGCAAATAATGTAGATTAAAACCTCACTACTGAGTCCTTTGTATCCTCCAAAGTATTTAGCCAAACAATTGACTCATCTCTGATCCGAAAAATATAATTCAAATTTCTCCTTTGCTTCACAAACGAATGAAAGAAGGAAGTGTTAGCATCACCTTTTTTAAGCCACCTGACTGCTGCCTTTTGACGCCAAAAATCACATTCCAAAGCTAGCTTCCTCATATACAATGCCCTCACCTCACATTCCAAAGTACAATGAAACTTGCAACTCTTTTCTATGCAATATCCATTTTTGTCAAAATTTGGGAAAATGACAATTTGGCACTTTCAAAATTTACACCCTATTTTTAAAGTTAAGCAACTAAGAACATTCATAAAGTCCAATTAAGTTTGTTTTGTCCACAAATGTCAATAATCATCATCGCATGTCAAATATTTGACAATGATCAACAAATTAGGAACTTGGCAAAATAAAAATTCAACTTCATCAACAAATTTCCTAATCAATCATATTTGACATGCCTATATATGTTAATAAGCTTAAGGAAGTTAAAAACATCAACACAAATCATCATATAATCACTATTGTAAATTTGACAAAAAAAACTCAAGAGACACAACAATGGCAAAATTTAAAATGTGGAGTTTAGTTGAAAGATATTACTTCTGATCTGTAGAGTGATGTTAGAATATGCTATTGATACAAAAAGTCCCAAAAATTTGTTTCAAAACAACTCCAAATTCAAAATTTTTAGATTTTGAAAATCCTAATTTATTGAGCAAAAATCCCAGAAGAGTTGTTTTCGATGCTTGAAAATCAATGGGTGTTGCTCCCTAAGATGATTAGAGTGATTTCATAGTGCTTTTGGGCAAGAAAAATGGATGAAATTGGAGATTTGAGGAGGGAAGAAGAGTTTATGTGTGGGTAGGTGAAGTGGCGTGCGGAAGACAAGAAGAACAAATAAGGAAAGGAAATTACAAAGCCATTTTAAAGAGAAAGCGGAAGGATCCATGGATGGATTGATATGGCACAGCCCACGGATCCTGCTGCGGATTTGTTACCCTTTTTAGCTTCTTGAGAGGAACTGGAACAAAATTGGAAGCAGTAGGATTGATTTTATGGTTGGTTTGTTGGAAAAGTGATTCCAAAAAAAAATTTGCACACTTGTCAAAGATAAACCAGTCTTTGAATCGGTGAAGCATGGATTGGTTTCTCAATCAGTTCTCCTCCCCTATTTTCAACAACAAAAACAAGTTTTCTACTCTCAATGGCTATTTTTCCAAATTTGGCTTAAATGTTCAATTACTTCAAAACAATTTTTTACCCACCAAAATACATTTCCATGCAATGAATTCATGCTCATTTTAATGAAATTAACATTAAAATCTTGGGATTATAAAGTGAGCATGAAACTCCCCTTTGTCATCGCTCCACTTTAAAGCACCTTTTTTCTCTTCTCTCAAACTCTTACAAAAAAATATGAAATATAAACTTCAAAACACACAAGAAGTGTAAAAACACACTAAAATGAAATAAAACCACAAAAATGTTGTGTTGCCTCCCAATAAGCACTTTTGTTTAAAGTCGTTAGCTCGACTTTTGAACTTGCTATCAAGGAAGCTTTGTCAATGCATAGTCCACCAACTTAGGTCATAGTGGATCAACAAATAGTGGCTCCATCTTATGAGCCCTCTCTTCAAATGATATGAGAGTAGGAAATGACTTACCAATCTCAAGTGTTTCAAAAATATTACCTTGTATATGCATCACTTGAGAAATCATCAAAGATGTAACGAGGAATTCTTGGGCAATAATTGTGAGGACGCGTAAAATCCCTTATATTTTTCTTCAAATTCCCTTTAATTTGCAAATTATTACTTTACAATAGGTTTACTACACACTCACTTCCCAAATAGCCACAAATAATCTTAGAACCCTTTTCGTTTTACTTCCACCGTTACGACAAACTAGGGTTTTACGTTTTTTTTTGTGGTGTGAGTAATCGGTACGAAGCGTATACTAGATTTAGTGATTAAGAGTACATTCTAGATGATATTAAATGTGTGATTAGAAGTGATAATAATAAGTTAGTGAATTAAAAGTTAAAACCCTAGTACGCGCGAGTTAAGGAAAATCGGCTTGAACCGACGTGCACCGTTTGTTATCGAGTGAGTACACCACTTGAACACTACTTTACTACCTTAATCTTCTCACTTTATTTCAGATAATTAACCCTAAAAATATCTCTCAAATCACCCACAACATTTGACCAAAAGAAATGAGAGAAAAATCTAGAAAAAAAAACAAGTGTCATCACAGCTTTGGAAGTTGGACTTTGACCAACTTGTTTAACTTTCCTAAAACACATATTTGACCCAATTTTCTGCATTTTAACCCTTGCTTGGCCGATTCTTGAGGGAGAGAGAAGAGAGGAAAGACTTCATCTTGCACCATCCTTTCTTGCTTCAATCTTGAACTCCAACCAGAAATTTTGCAAACTACTCCATATAAGTTGCTCTTTAGGGAAGATTAAAGCTTTGTGTGGCAAAATTTTGAAAGGAAAGGTGAAGGATTTGCACTTGTAAGCATCTTAAAGAGGTATTAAAGCTCTCTTCTTTTATTTCTTCTCTACCCTTGCCTAATTTTGTAGAACAACCTATATTTGTGGCTAATGATAGTTATTCCCATGGTTTTGAGACTTATGGTGGTTCTTGTTTGAGTTAGGGTCTTTATTTGAGTTAGGGTTTTGGAGTTTTTCAATCATAAATCCTGTTATTTAGATGGTATATGGTGTTTATAATCTTGTTTTGGAGGTTGAAGTAATGATTCAAGTTAGAAAAGTGAAGGTTGCACTATGAATTCATAAAATTTCAGATTTGAACTTCCATGATGCCCTGTTCTGCCCAGTTTTATTCGGCCATGATGGAGGCCGAATTAGGCTTAACTCAAAACATGAACATTGTAGGAAATGATGTTTTATAGCTTCCTATAAAATTTCAGCTCAATCGGAGTACGGTAGGATGTGAAATGACCGAAATACCCTCACTGCCCCAAGCTGCAATTCGTACACAGTTTTGTGAATTCACCAGTTTGGGTTGCGTTTTTCACCCTGATTCACATCCAATTAGCTTTTGGCCAAAACACAAAACTTGTAGCCCTGTATTTTATCTTTCCAACGCCTCTGAAAACACCCCAAACGGAGTTGTGTAGCCTGAGTTATCGCCGGTTAAAGTCAGTGCTGACAACTAGACTGATTACGAACTTTTGGATCTTGGAATTGCAATTCGACTTAGATAAACTATAAATTAGGTTAAGTGCCTTCGTGAAAGTTGTTCCCCTCTGTCTTAGCTTCGAAACGGTATAAGATTCACCCTGATTCGATAAACGTAGCTCCAGTTATGACTAAAATGCTACGGGATATCAAATCTGCCGTTCAGTTTGTGTCTTCAAAATTGATTTCCGATTATACTATTGCACTTGTATTGTATTTGGGTGATTTTGGACCTTATTGGAAGGGGTATGTTAGTATCATTGCTTCTGTATGATTGTGGGGCTGAATTAAGGAAAGAAAGAAGCCATAAATGGCTGGAAAAATTGGTAAACACAAAGGGCGTGCCGCCCAAATTGGCACGCGAAGGTTAAGTAGAACTACGCTCGCCTTGACTAAAGCCTTGAGGATGAATCTAAATCGATTTACCTAGGTTATTCGAGTTCCCTTTTGTGGAGGTATATAAGTTGAAATTCGGCCAAAACGTGTACCCTTGGAAAAATGAAATTTACACCTAATAGAATATCTTTTCCTCGTTCCTTCGATTTAAATGGTATTTCAAAGTAGAATTTCTACCAAGTTTCACAGTGTGTATAGCGAGCAAGAGTTTTCCGTATATGCTCCAAATGAATTTCAGTTTTTTGATTCTCGTTAAACGAAACGTTTAAGTTTCGAACCTTAATCGATTTTCAAAGCTCTTAAACGATATTTTATCGCAGATTTGGACTCCAAGCCAGGAGTACTACCTGGACGTGATCACTAAAAGCACTACATCTTTTGGTGAGTGCTTCCAAATACCTAATTGCACTTGATACTTGTATTTAATACTTGAATGAGATGTTTACATGTTATATGAATGGATTGAGAGGGCAAGCGTGTACTTTACCGCACTTGCCCTAATATGACTTGTTCTCGATCTGTGATTTCCATTTAAATGATATACGTGCATATGAATTGTGATTTATCTGGAATTCCAGAAACCCTGTGGCTAGTTAATCGAGTCGAGCCGGCAAGGGCTTGGTCGATTAGATAACGAACCCTGAGTAGTTAGTGTTGTCGGGTGGAGTGTGTGACAGCCCCACCTCTCCCTAGGGCGAACCCTAGGATATCAGCGGACTGCCTGCCCAGCTCTCGCCAGGACTCGGTCGATCAAAGAACTAGTAACTCAATATACTCAATGGAAAAACTTTAAATCAAAGAGTACAAACCCTAATAGCAAGTAATCGTCCAACCAACTGTCCAAACTTAAGAAGTCAAACTAAAAGTCACACTTACCACTTTGTACTATAATTACTTAATACAGGTCAAACTTAAGTATTTAAACTTACACAAGTCGAAAATAAAGTCATTACAACAAAAGGATTACAAGTTTAATAAAAAAGGAAGCTAGTAAGGCCCTTGATCCTAAGTCCGTCCCCGATCTGTTAAGGAAAACAAAGGGAGTGGGGTGAGCTAACGCCCAGTGAGGTTCCAAGTAAAGCAAGTAAGCACATAGCCAAATAAGAGTATAAAATAATCAAGTAAACATCGAATAATACAATAACAATTTAATCACAGTGCAATTCAAGGATACGGGTGGCTTCCAAAAGCCAAACTCCCTTCAGCCTGATCATACCAGGGTTCGTTGACTCTCCGTCAACGTTTGCATTCATAGAATATACAGTCCGTAGAACACCACTTTCTCCAATCTCCGTCCACCGATCAACCCCCTACCGGGCCCGCACTCCATAAACAGTAGTTAGGTAATACTCGAGTATACCGGTTTCCAGTGATCAATAAACAGTCCCCAAGGTTTATCGGCCGTCTCGACCAAGCCCTTGCTGACTCGATCCAACCGACTCACCTATGAGGTTGGGTACCCACACAGTAGCAGTAGTTGATGGGGTATCACCCAAGCAACTCAAGTACCAAACAGTAGCAGTAGTTGATGGGTATCACCCAAGCAACTCAAGTGCAGTCACACATATAGAGAATTCATAACTCATGATTGCAGTATACAGAGCCACAGTGGAAAATGAGGGAGGTCGAGTGCGATAAAGTACACGCTCGCCTCCATTTTTATTAAAACATGGTTTGGCTCAAACAGTAGTAATTCAAGTATTCAGTTATTTCATATAAGCAGGTAGCAGGTAGTGGAACACTCACCTGTCAAGCAAGGTAGCAGTCAAGCGTCAAGTTGCGCGGTTACGTTCACCGCCGTTTCCCCCTCCTAGGGTAAACGTGTGAAAAGGTTAACGACTAGGTTTAATTCCAAGCAATAATGAGCTTATTAAGTGATTAAGTGAGTGATTAACTCTACTCAATTCACCACGAAATTTAGGCCAAAATGCAGTAAAAGTTCATGAGTAAACAAGTTTAACAAGTACAAGAAAGTTGGCCAAGAGAAAAGTTTTATTCAAGTTTGCATAGGTTCTTCGCGGGTAAACAGTCGCGTCCATGCAGTCCCGGTAAAATGGTCATAACTCTCTGTAGGAAGGTCAGAATTAGGTGCCGTTAGTGGCGTTGGAAACTAGACTCGAAGGGTTTTCCAACGGTACCTCGCACACATTCTAGTTCGTCTCCTAGAAGCAACAGGAGCTCAGACAAGTTGGCTAATTTTCCAACCCTGGATCAGTCTCAAAACCTAACAATTGCACACTAGTTCCTCATGCTATCTTTACTTGTTTTGGGTTCAAATTCACCCAAATCAGTACTCTAATGTTCATATACAGGGAATTAAGTCATTTAGTACCATTGGAGACCAAAATACAACACATAAACATGAACAAAGGTTCCATAATAAGCTAGTCATCTTGCAAAACCTAAACCAGTCCACTTGAGCCCAAAACTACCACTTTACTTGTTCTAATTTCATTCCAATTCACACATGAGCTTAACCAATCTCTAGCTAAGTTGTTTAGGCATGATTAAGGTGTAAATAATCCATAAAAATCAAGGAGGAACCCTCCCTTCACCATCCGATCAGCCATGGTACCAAAACAGTCCACATTTTCTTCTATTCATCCAACCTTCATCCTCTAATGATTTTCACTTAAATCACATATCAAGCGTAGATCTAACTCAAAAGAGGTTTAAGACATGTAAATACTTCATAAACAATCATGAACAATGGGCAAACATTTCATCAAATACTTGGTAGGCATACATTTCATCAAACACTTGGTAGGCAAACCAACGGCAGATTTGACATCCCATAGTATTTTAGTCATAACTGGAGTTATGTTTATTGAATTAGGGCAAACCTTATACCGTTTCGAAGCTAAGACATAGCTCTACAATTCTTATGAAGACATCTCAACCCATTTCTCAACCTAACCTGGTCAAATTTACCCAAACAGGCCCAGATTGTTTTTCAGTTCGAAGCTCACTGGAAAATTTAACTAGCAGTCCTGATTTATTCAATCATATCTCAACACACACAACTCCGATTCAGGTGCTTCCAAAGCCATTTGAAAGCTAAGTTACAGGGCTATAATTCTTGAGAAGACATCAAAAGCTAAATCAGTCATCTCCCTGGTCAAAATGACCAATTACAGAGGCAAAATATCAGTTCGGACAGAAACAGGGCATCAGGGGTATTTTGGTCATGTCACAAGCTATCCTGCTCCGATTGAGCTGAAAATTTGTAGGCATATTCTACACTCAATTCTCTACAACTTTCATGTTTTGTGCAAAAGCTAGTTTGGCCATTATCATGGTCGAACGTCCAGTTGAAATAGGTACAAAATCTGAAATCAAGCTGGGAAAAATTTCAGCTTACTTATCTATGGCAAAGTTATGAGAAATCTTCAATTTCTTCAAGTTTACAACCATCATAATCCATCAACCATATCATGTAAAGAACACTTACCTCTCTTGTAGGAAGTTTGAACCACCAAATCAACCAACCAAATGAAGTCTTGAAGCTTGAATCTAGTACCAAGATTAGAAGGAAAACTTTCACTAAGATGGAATCTTTCTCTTGGATTTGTTTTGCTCTAAGTTGCTAGTGTTTGAAAGCTGAAATTTTTGGAGCTCTCTCTCTTCTTTTCTTGTCTAGAATTTCAGCCAAAGGGGGGTTAATAAGAGGGCCAAAGTGTTTTAAAATGTTAGCTAACCTTTAGTCAAACAAAAGCTTGGTTAGGGTTTTGCCACATAGCAAAATTCTTGACCATAATCTCTCCTAAACTTTTGACCAATGCTAATTCCACCCAACCAAGTGTACCAATACTTAATTAACACCCCTCACCTATCATTTAAAGTCCTCAATCCAAATCAAAGCCACTTGGAAACAATTAATTGGTGGATCATTAAAATTCAACTCAAGTAACTATTTTTCTTCAAGTAAAAGGAATAAAATGCAATGCATGAACAATGTTGTAATACATGAGAAATGTCATGCAATGGTATATAATAAGTGGTCTAAATCTTAAAATAAAGCATGTATTTAGGGGAAATTAGGGTTTTAAGTGAGGGTTCTCACAGAGTGCTACCTCCTCGACTAATCGGTATACTCGAGTATTACCACCAGTGTTTATTGTGGAGTTCGGGCCCGGTAAGGGGTTTGGTCGGTGGACGGAGATTGGAGTTAAGGGGTGTTCTACTGGATTGGTTACCTTACTTGAAAGTTGACGGAGTGTCAACTACTAATCGATCAAGCTATGGCGGAGCCGTTATATAAGCAATTGTATCCTTATATGTGAAATACGGAATATTTATCTTTGGCTATATAAAGTGTTATTACTCATTTTCTTGGCTTGTTTTGCTCGCTATTTCGCTATTGTACTATTTCTACGTTCTTTGATGAACAATTTGATATTTGGAATCTCACTGAGCTTTAGCTCACTCCATTAGTTTTGTTTTCCTTACAGGGGGTACGAGCGTGGCGCGAGAGTTATAAAGACTAGAGTAGTCTAGTTGTTTTAAATTTTGAAGTTGTACTCGCGCTAGCACCTGACTAGAGTTTGTTGTACTCGAGTTGTTTAAATTAAGGTGTGTAGAGTCTTGTATATGGATTTGAACATCAATGTATATTTATTAAGTTTGAACTTGTTGCGGTATTTACTAGAAATGGATGTACGTTTTCTTTCTCGAGCCCTAGTGAGTGAGTCCTAGCGAGAGCTGGGCAGGCGACTCGGCAAACCCTAGGGTGAGCCCTAGGGGGAGGTGGGGTCGTCACAGGTGGTATCAGAGCCTAGGTTTGAATTGATCTGGGTGGATTGGGTGATTTATACTTGCTAGTTCTTGGGTTATGATAGGTTAGGGTTTTTCACTTGCGAATAAACCATTAGCCTCGTTATATATACGTTTAATTTACTTACTTTGGCATTATTACCTGTAATGTAGGTCATGGAAGGTAAAGATACGACCGGGGGTGCTGGGCCATCTCAGTCAGTACCTATCGACCCTGTGTATCTGGAGGGGCCTGCTTGCCGTGTACTTTCTTATCAGGAGCACCCTGGTGGCCCTGTGTGTCGGTGGTCCCCGGCACGCAAGATCCGACGTTGCGACTGTTGGAAGACCTATTCTTACCCTGACCGAGTAGTATTGGCTATAGACGACGAGCGCAGACGATTGGGTAGTGCCAATCGTAGGTGCCAGTCGGAGATAGAGCGTCTCCAGGCAGCCCTCCGAGTACATAGCGCCAGGATCCGAGAGCTTGAGGCTGCGATTCTAGAGGAGCAGGAGCGGGCTAACGCCTTCCGAGAACAGGCTCAGGCGACTTCTTGACGTCTGGTACGGGTGGTTGAGGATGTTAGAGACCGGACTGATCGTATCCTGACCGAGTGCGGGGCTCTAGTGGATGATGTGGCTCAGGACTTGGCCGAGGAGGGCCAAGGACCTGCGGCCCCTAGTGACCCTGAGGAGGATCCAGAGGAGGAGCCGGTTGCACCTACAGAGTCAGTTGGATCGGCATCTAGTTAGGTCTAGCTCAGAGTTGAGAGGTTTTTGTAAGGTAGTTAGGGACATAGTGGGTCGACACGTCCCCTTTTGTTTTTGAATTTGACGTGTTAAGGTGGATGTAGATAGGGTTTGTCTTGTTCTATGCCCCTTGGCTGGCATAAGCTTTTGACTCGACTAGGTTGACATGTATAGTACTTGCTAACTTGTTATATGACTTGTTTTGCTATGTATATAAAGAAAATGTTTATTTCGAATGTGTTTTCTTGCTTTTGGTTTATGTTTTGAACACGTCTTATTTGAGTCATACCTTATTTTGTTTATATTCATCTGGTTGGTTAGTTGAGAACCATGGAAGGTAGAAGAAGCCAGGACCAGGGAGCTACTCGAGGGCGTGGCCCTAATCGTGGCCGTGGGGGTAGATGGGCACAAGAACCAGTGCACGAACCGAGAGGGGAAAGGGAGGAAACTGTTGGACCGCAACCTGGACCCCGAGCGGAAGGGGGGGATCAGGTGGCCACTGCAATTCAACAGATGACCAATATCCTTACTCGTTTAGTAGAGCAACAAGGTCAAGCCCCAGTGAATCAACTTAGAGATCCTGAAATGGGGCAAGATAGGGCTTTAGAAAGATTCCAAAAGTTCTCTCCTCCTAAATTCTTGGGAGGACCGGACCCTGAGGGAGCGGAGAGATGGTTAGAAACCATGATCAATATATTTGCCGCTTTAAACTATGCGGAGGATAGACAAGTGCAATTTGCTACTTTTCAGTTTGAGGGTCCAGCCAGGGCTTGGTGGAATGTAGTTAGAGCCAAGTGGGAGAGAGAGGGAACTGCATGGACTTGGTTGAACTTTGTGCGGGAATTTAATGAAAAATATCTCCCACCTATCGTCCAGGAGAAGAGAGAGGACGATTTCATTAAACTCCGTCAGGGGACTTTAAGTGTATCCGAGTATGAAACCCAATTTACGAAATTATCCAAATTTGCTCCCGAATTGATAGCTACGGAGCAAAGGCGGGTAAGGAGGTTTGTGCAGGGGCTCAATGTAGAGATACAGGAGGCCTTAGCGGCGGCCTAAATTAACACTTTCACGGAAGTTTTGGAGAAGGCCCAAAGAATAGAGATTGCCAGGGCACAAGTAAGAAATTTTCACGCAAAACGGAGAGGGGGGCCCTGTGGACATCAGGGGCCGGCACAGAGTGATCGAAACATGCCACCCTCTAAAGCCGGTCGTGGAGCTGGAGGTGGAAGATTTACGGGTACGTCGATGGGAGGTACTCCAAGGGGAGCCCAAAGTGGCAGAGTACAGGGAAGAGGTGTTTCCCAGGGAGGTCAAACATCCGCTCCCCGAGTATCATGTGGATACTGTGGGAAATCAAACCATACCGAGGATAATTGTTGGAGAAAAGCTCGGAAGTGCTTAAGGTGTGGGAGTACAGAGCACCAGATTGCGAATTGCCCACTAATCAACGATACTCAGTCGGCTGGCAAATCAAACCCGAAACCGACCAATGTAGGAGGAACCAGGTCGAGGGTGCCAGCCAGAGTGTACTCTTTGGACCAGCAATCGCTACCTGAGCCGACGGAGGTAGTGGAAGGTACGATTCCTGTTTTCCATCGTTTAGCCAAAATTTTGATAGACCCTGGTGCCACCCATTCTTTTGTTAGCCCCACCTTTATGCTTGGAATTGATGTGAAAGCTGAAAGGTTACCATATGACTTAGAAGTAAGAACACCAACAGGTAATCAAATTTTACTTGCGAATGAGGTGTATAGAAACTGCGATATATGGGTTGGTGAGCGAAAATTAGTAGTTGACCTTATAAGTCTAGCCATTAAGGGGTACGATGTTATTCTAGGCATGGATTGGCTAGCTCATTATCATGCTCGGGTAGATTGTAGGATGAAGGTGGTCGAGTTTTGTGTACCAGGTGAGGCAACTCTCAAATTAAACGTAAGGGGTATGTTAGCCTCATCTGCTCTCATTTCGGGGATAAGGGCTAGGAAATTGCTTAATCATGGGGCACGGGATTACCTAGCTTTTCTAGTTAACACCCCAGGAGAAAAGATAAAACTAGAAAATATGCCGGTAATCAATGAGTATCCAGATGTGTTTCCAGATGAGTTGGTATCATTGCCACCCGAACGAGAAATTGAGTTTAAGGTGGACCTAGCACCTGGAACTGCTCCCATTTCAAAAACCCCTTATCGAATGGCACCTGCTGAACTTAAGGAATTAAAATTTCAATTGCAAGACCTGTTAGAGCGGGGATTCATCCATGAGAGCGAATCACCGTGGGGCGCTCCAGTGCTATTTGTTAAAAAGAAGGACGGGAGTTTAAGATTATGCATTGATTATCGGGGATTGAATGCAGTAACTATTAAGAATAAATATCCTTTGCCCCACATCGACGAGTTGTTTGATCAATTACAAGGGGCTGTGGTGTTTTCTAAGTTGGATCTTCGACAAGGGTATTATCAATTGAGAATTAGAAAGGAGGATGTGCCAAAAACGGCCTTTAACACTCGATACGGGCTTGGTTGAGAAGTTTGGTGAATCTTGGGCTCGTGTACTTGACTTGCTTGGATATACTCGAGTAATATCACATCTTGTTTGACGTGCGGGCCCGGCAGGGGGTGTAATGGTGGACGGAAATTGGTGAAAAGTGGGGTTCTACGGACGTGTTACTTGCTTGGTTGACGGAGTGTCAACATTTGGAAATCGTGGTTCAAAAGTATCGGTGTAGCATGAATTGTGGATTTAGCTCCTGAGAGCTCCTATATCCTTTATTGATTGTGCTTTTATTTTCTCTTGTAAATTTACGTAAAAGATTATGGCTACCCTTCTTGATTTACATATTATTCATGCTAGTTGTTCTCATTTGCTTGCCTGTTTTTCTTGGCCTCACTGAACGTTAGCTCACCCCTTTAAGTTTGATTTCCTTATCAGGATTTTGAAGTGGAGAGAATTTTTAAGACGCTGGCCTTGGCTATATTTTGGTCTAGCTATGTATGTAAATGATTTAAGTGATCTCCTGATAGTTGTAATTTGGGATGCTTGATGTATTTTTGGAATATTATGGTGTAGTTAATGAATGACTTTTGAAGGAAGTGACTTCTTCTATATATTAGTAACTTGTTGGTTGGGTAGTTCTAAGTTGTGATAGCCCCACCTTCCCCTAGGGCTCACCAAAGAGTTCGGCGGGTTGCCTGCCTAGCTCGCACCAGGATTCACTCATACGATCGAATAAAATACTTCCAAAGTACTTAAATAACAATTTCACAGCTTATAACATAACTAAGTTCAACTTACAACTCGACTAATAAAAATACGATCCAACGTATTTAAGATACAATCAAAGTTCGTCTTACAAGCTTCCAAAATATTGAATTCAAAGTTTAACAACCCAAAACAAGATACAAAAGAAACAAGGTCACACCCTAACTGATGGCGGCTTCACTCGGGTTCTCAATTCCTGTTAAGGAAAATAAATTTGAAGGAATGAGCTAACGCCCACCGAGTTCCAAAAAGGCATACAGTCACATAGAGCAGTTCAAATTACACTTCAAAAGGTGACTGTATCAAGGGGGACAAATCTATGTGACTGTAGTTTGGAAAACTATGGTTTGGAAAAGTGATTACCATGTGACTTCCAAAAAGTGTAATTTGAAGTGATTACCATGTGACTTCCAAAAGTGTAATTTGAAAGTGTGGTAATCACTGTTTGGAATTCCATGTGATTCCAAAAGTGTAGGGTATTACCGTAGGTTTATCAAGGAAGTGATTACCATAGTTTGATTAAGGAAGTGATTACCATGTGATTACCATTTGATCAAGGAAGTGATTACCATAGTTCGAATTAGGGTTAGCAGGGTATTACCATAGGTTTATCAAGGATTTTTCTAAGATTGCGGGACTCTTAATCGAGTTGACTAAGAAAAGTGGAAAGTTCATGTGGAGTTCTAAATGTGAGGAAAGTTTTCAAGAGTTAAAGAGACGATTAACAAGGGCACATGTCTTAGCCTTACCTAGTGGAAAAGATAGTTTTGTAGTTTACGCAAATGCTTCAAAAGAAGGCTTGGAGTGTATGTTGATGCAAAATAAAAAGGTGATTTCATAGGCCTCTCGAAAGTTAAAATCTCATGAGAGAAATTACCCGACTCACGATCTGGAGTTGGTGGCAGTAGTGTTAACGTTGAAGAAGTGGAGACATTATCTAAATGGGGTGACGTTTGAGGTCTTTACCGATCACAAGAGTCTTAAGTACTTATTTTCCCAAAAAGAGTTGAACTTGCAACAACGTAGATGGGTGGAGTTCTTGAAAGATTATGACTGTACGATTAATTATCACCAGGGGAAAGCTAATGTGGCAGCTGATGCCTTAAGTCGTAAAGTGCAGGCGGCTGGATTGATGATAAAAGAATTGCACCTGTTAGAAGAAGTTAGTGTTTGGAACCCTCGCCCTGAGCAAAGTGTGAGGACCCGAATTTTATTTATTTATTATTTATTTATTATTTTATTTTACTGGCTTATTTAATTAATTAATTATTTATTTGCTCCAATTAATTTATTTCATTCATTTTAATTGCATCCGAATGGTACATTGTCTCATTTTATATTTTAACACGTTTTCTCTTAAAGTTAATTTTTCGATCGCTTGATTAGTGAAAATTAGTGAATACATGTTTTTCAAGAAAATATTTGGTCTGAGACTGTAGTGGTCTTGGAGAATTAAGGATGATCAATTGTAGACTAAGAAAAGCTAAGTGAGAGATTAGAAGTGAGTGAGATGAATTAAGCTCAACTAGGAGCACAAATGGGCCACTATTCACTTGTTGACTTTTGCACCAAAAGTAGCTTTATGTCACATCTTCCTTTTCATCAAATCACTTCACACAAAAAGCACACAAACCCTCTCTTTTCTCCCTCCCTTGGCCGGCCACTTCTCCTCTATTTTTGCCAAGAAAGTTTCAAATTTTCTTCTTCATTTTGCTCCTTAAAACTTGTTCCAACCTAGCCCATTCTCTTGGATCATCCTCAAGCTTAGTAGGAGACTTGGAGGAGGAGAGATTCTTGGTGGTTTAGAGTTTGATTTCTTGTGGTTTTGCCTACTACTCTTGGAGGAAAGGTAACTTTCAAAACTCTCATTTGTCTTCCATCTTATGGTTAGTTTTAGTTAGTTTTTAACTAGTTAAGCTTGGGTTGTAGATGGGTTCCATGAACCTTGACTTTAGGTAGATGTCTTGAGGAAGATTCTTAGGTAGTGGCCTTGAAGATTTCTTGTTTGTTTGGTTGTGTTTTAGTGATTTATAACTTGGTTTTAGTGTGAAAAGTTGGAGAGAAAATTCAAAGAGAAGGAAGGAGCCATGCTGTCCGATTTTTACTGGATCATTTCCCTTGTTTTAATTTCGAATTTTATGGGTATATTGATGCCAAAATGCTTGCTACATGTTGGGTTATGTGTGTGTAAATTATCTCCCAAAAAGCATTTCATTTGGATGAGTTAAAGTTAGGTTAAAAGGAGGAAATCAAACCTGGAAATTTCTGATCAGTATGGCCGACTAGTGTGCATTCAACAATATATAATTTTTCATACAAGAGTCAAAATCAAGTGCTATTTGTGGCATATGAAACTAGACTTTGAGAGATTTCTAACGGTAAAAAATGCACCAGCTAGTTTGTTTTCTATGAGCTGCAGTGAACCGGCAAAGTTGGCTGTTTTTCCTCACTGTTTTAACTGAGAAACAAGCACAGCTGCAGTTTGTATCTCGTTTTCACTCATCTTACAAAACGAATTTGAAGACAGTTTCTTCTAGTGATTTTTGGCATTGTGAATCTAGTTTTCAACGCCAAAAATCACGCTAATTTCGGACTTGTGTAGCCTTAGTTATGACCTGATTTACAAACAGTGTCGGGTGTTCTAAAGCTGGAATTTCATGAACCAGGTTTCAAAAACCATATTTCATAAAACTGTTGTATCTTGGTATAGAAAAATCTAAATTGAGTTCCGTTTGATGCGTTTGAAACCAGACTTGGAGTTATTTTAGTGGTATAAATTTAAAGGGCTGTTTCGATTCCAATAAATTTTGCCAAATTTTCAAAATTCACTGAAATGCAAGACTGTTTTGCTCTGTTCTTACTGAAACAGTGATTTGGAGCTAAGATTTGACTGATTTCAGATTTGAATCTGGAAAAAGTGTCTTCTAGAGAGTTTTAGTTCATTAAGTCTATTTTCCAACGGTATAAGATTTGTAAATTTTGGACTTATAGAACTCAAGTTATGATTTTTCAAAAATGGTTGCCAAAACTGAAATTTTCCCTGTAAAATGACAAAACTCCAAAGACACTTAGAAACATTTTCTCGGTTTCAAGCCTAACTTTCTTGGTTATTTGCACCTCATTTCATACTTGGAAAATGGATTTCACCCCCTAGTCTTATGCCCTTGGTTTCCATGAAAATGAACCATAAATTGGAGCGTTTAGTTAGAGTAATTCTTGAGGAACTTCACTAGTTTTATATTCGAAACTTGGAACTTCTAACTTCAATATTTACTATGAAAATAAGTAGCGTTTTGATGGATTTTGATTCCATAAGTTTAAAAAACGTGAACGCTCCTTTATATTCTAAAACTTGGGCATAGGATTAGAAGTTTTAAGATATGAAAATCATTTTTCCTTTCCTCGATTCTCGTGCCAAAATTAAGTATAGTACTCCCTTTTTGGAATCAAGATTTCTTGCCACGACTTGACTTGAAAATGACTTTTGAGTTTTCCTTGAGTGTTATTTCAATGATTAAGAGAGAAAGTCTCTTTTAACTCGACTTGAGCTTGTGGCTTTGAGTGTGGATATGTGAGGACCCGTAAAATTCTCCTTGTTTTATAGTATATTATTTTATTTTCCGCTTGCATTTTCCTTACTTTAATTTTATTATATAAATTTTCAGAGATTTTATAAGTGAGTATCATTTTTAAATCATTTTTCTAGTATAAGTGCGTACATGTTAAGTTTGAGGGACGTTATGGATGTGGGACCCGCTAGTGCGGTAAATGCGGTAAAGTTTTGTTTACTAGGTGAAGTTTTGCATAATTGGACATTAGTTATAATGTGTTAAGAGATAATTAAGGGTTAGCTAGGTGGATTAGTGTTGGAAGAGAAAGGATTGGGATAAATACTAGAAGGGCCAAGTGTCATGAACTCATTGCAAGTTGGACTTTGACTAATTTTCTTCACCTTTACTAAACCTCAAAATTGACCAAAATTCCATCCATTCTTGAGCTCCTCTTGGCCGAAACTTTGAGGGAGAAAAAGAGAGAGAAAGTTCATCTTGCACTTCAATTTCCAAGCTCAATCTTGAGTTCCAACCATAGCTTTTGCCAATCACTCCATAAAAGTGCTAGTCAAAGTAGTTTCTAAGGTGATTGTGGAGTAATTTTGGGAGAAAGAAGCCTAAGCCACCATTTTTCTTGAGGTTCCAAGGTAACTTGCTAAGAAAATCCCTCTTTGCTCTTAATAATTTCAAATTTGTGGCTTAAGGTTGTAGTTTTGATAGTTTTATGAGAATATTTCATAGTTTGAGGTAGTATTATGGAATTTTCAGTTTTTATAGTGAATTTTCTGCCCTCATGTGATGATTAATGGTTGGCCTTGATTTACTAGCTTTGACATGTGAGGAATCTAGTGTTTAAGTGCTAGTTTACTTTACCTAAATAAATTTCCACCTTGTGTTTGTAAATTTCAGCATTAGGGTTTCAATTTGGGGCTTTATTGTGCTTGGTTTTAGAGCCACTAATTGGCTCAAATTGAAGGGTATTGTGGCCCTAATTAGATGTGTTTTATCGCCTATGATTTGTATGTGCAATTGTGGCTGAATTGAGATGAAGTTGGTGATTAATGGTAGGATGGAAAAGTAATAGAATTCAAGGGAGGTGCTGCTGAATTTTCGCAGGAACCCTTGAACAGTTTTGGGAAATTGGCTATATCTTGTTGTAGAAATATCGGAATTAAGTTCCGTTTGTTGAGTTTTAAACTAGATTCATAGAGTTATGAACCGTGAAAATTTCAGACCCTAGTTCTGTCTGTGTGATTTATGGTGATTTTCCAAAGTTGACTAAAATTACATACCTGTTCTGTCTTTTACTGGATGAAGCAGCGACTTGAGGCTCAGATTTGACTGACTTGTGATCTGAATCTTATAAATGTGTCTTCTAAGAAATTGTACCCCTTTGAGTCTATTTGCCGACGGTATAAAGTTTATCAATTTTGGACTTAAGAATCGTGAGATATGATTTTTCAAATGATGGTGCGCAAATCTGGAAAATTCTGTTTTCCTAGAATTACTCTTACTTTCATCTTGCACCTTAGGTTTGGAGTTAGTAAATCATTGTGGGTATGGTTTTTGGTAGAAGTGAAGGGTTTTGGGGTTGATTCGTATCCCTAGGACCAACTGTTATCTTTTTGCTCAAAAGAGGCATTTTATTCTTTTGTCCTAATAATCAATTTAGAGAAGTATACGACTCGTGGTCGAGCCTCACTTGTGCATTCCATTTACTGGGTTTGTGAATGTGAGAACTGTAATTGTTTACCCTGATTACTCCTAGGACGTGTTGGTGTTCAAAAGCATCCTTTGGGGAGGAAACGTTTGAAGTTATCCTTGTTTGAACTGGTGAGTGTACCACTCGCATGACTTGTTGTTTAATTGTTTTACCTATACCTGCATAATATGACTTGCTTGACTGTAATACCTGCTTAATTCTGGACGAGTCGAGGGTGTACTTTATCACAATCGTCTCCCTCGCTTATTGTCAAATCACTGTATGGGCTTGTACCTGTTATTTGAACCCGTTACTCGTTCTCTGCCCTGTGTGACTGGGTTATTGTATGAACTTGAATTAGTTGTCCCTGTATACGGACTTGCATGGTTATGTGCATTTGAAATCTAGACCCTCTAGTGGGGTATAGCCATGGTGCTAGCCTGTTGTGTTGTTCAGCACCGCCAAGGACGAAATCCTGAAATCTAGACCCTCTGGTGGGGTATAGCCGTTGTGCTAGCCTGTTGTGTTGTCCAGCACCGCTAGGGATGAAATCCTGAAATCTATACCCTCTGGTGGGGCTTAGTAGTTGTGCTAGCCTGTTGTGTTGTCCAGCACCGCCAGGGACGAAATTCTCAACTTAGGGCTAAGTTATATTCTGAAGTTCTAGTATACCTCGAGTTTTACCATCCCTTTTGGCTCCTGAGAGCCACCTGTATCCTTTCCATTTGAAGTATTTATTCATTTCCCTATCTGGTGTGTATAATTGTATGATTTAAAAGTGAAATGCCATGTTTCGTGACTACTTGTACTTTTGGTATCTCATGGAGCTTAAGCTCACCCCCTTTCTCGTTACCTTTGTTTTTCTTACAGGGTTCAAATTTTGGAACTGTGACTTTGAAGATAAGAGTGGAGCTAGTTTAAATATTCTTTCGTGTAACTCCTCTGAAATTGGAAAACCCTAATTGTACCTTAATCAAATGTTTTCCTTTCGAATTGTTCATTTACCCACGTGTGTATATAAAAGTGGTGGATCTTGTCTATGTGGCTCATTTGCTCGGGAATGTACATTCTCTGGTGTTATATATATAGTTTGCTTGTATTTGCTTGGGATTCGGACGAGTGCAGAGTTTGAACGTGGAAAGAAAACTTCTGGCAGGAAATCCTTGCAGAGAATCCGGCCGTATATCCGGCCAGTTCTTGGCCGGATACTTGGCCAGATTGGCAGGGCAGGTTGGAAAAAAATTTGGGTTGCTCTCTGCCTCGAATCCGGCCAGGAATCCGGCCAGTTCTTGGCCGGATTGTGACGTGGCTCTTTTCCGACTGCATTTTCGTTTTCATTTTCGTTTCCGTTGAGGTGTTTAATCGAAGTACCATGTCACCGTGTGATTTAGAAATCATGTTTCCAACTTAGTAGTCTCCGATTGTTTTGTTTTTCTTTGGGTTCTATCGCGCGTATTTTAGGGTTTGTATGATTCGACTCAGTAGTCCTGGCGAGAGTTGGGCGGGCAGTCCGCCAAACCCTTTGGTTCGCCTTAGGGGAAGGTGGGGCTATCACAGGATAGCAAGAGGATTTGTTTTTCTCTTATTAGCTCTGGTCGAATACCTAGATAATCGTGATTGTACATGTCTCAGGTGGTCACGTGGATGCCAAGGAGCTTGTCTGACCTCTTGCTTTTGCTCTTGCTTTGCCCTTGACTTTTGGTGAGTGTCAAGTGCATGTTTTCATGTGCTATGATTGAAATGATATTTGTATAAGTGCTATGTGAAATTGTTATGTTTTGTGAACTTGTCGAGGCGAGAGCATACTTTATCGCCCTTGTCCTCTCCTTCTTGAATACTCACTACTTGCATATGAAATTGCAATGACTTGCACTTATACTCGAACATGCTTGTAACTCGTGAGTAACTGAGCGGCAGTATGTACCACACCCTATGTTTATCTCAGTCCGTAGCTTTTGATGATTACAAAACAAATGGATGTTACTAATATTTTCTTAATAGACATTTTCAGGAATGGAGAAAAACAGGTTCAAAGAATAAGCACAAAGAATACTGAAGCGGCGTCAGACGCATAAAAAGACTGGATCGGACGTCCGACAATCATTGCGCAACTTCGGACGCATGAAGAACTCCACTCTCGAACGTCCGAAGATATTAAGTTATTCCTTCTAAACTCACTGACTTCGATCGAACGCACATCATCAGAGCACCGGACGTCCGACAAACATTGCGACACTTCGGACGCAAAACTTTGAAGGCACCGGACGTCCGAAAAGAATTGAAGAAGAATTCTCAGTTTCACTCCCTACCTTCGGACGCATACACTAAAGGTACCGGATGTCCGAAATAATTCAAGAAATTTTCTTGAGCTCACTGCATGCGTTCGAACGCAAGAAATAGGTCCACCGGACGTCCAACACTACCAACGGCTAGTTGACTCTTCAGCTGCCTTCTATCCGTTGGAAGCATTAATTGAAGAACTTTTGGTCTCATATAAATAGAACAAAGTCAACTATTTCAAGGGAACTTTGCACATTGAGATTACATCATATCAAGAGTGATTTTAGTGAGAAAATACTCTTCAAGAAAAATTTGTACTCTTAGTTGTGTAAATTTCATAGAAACTTTTCTTGTGTGAAAAAATTACTTCCATAGTATAGATTTGTGAGGGTTATTCGAGTGATAGTAAAACTTCCTAACTTAACCAAGTGTGGTTTGGGGCAAGGAGGAAGTGATCCTTCCTTTGTACACAAAGATTGGTTGTAATTGATCAACTTGAAGAAGCTTGTTCCATAAAGCGTATCCAAACTCAAGAGGAGCTTGGAAGTGATTCTGGTTTGCTCTCCTTTCTCTACTGCTTACTATATTGCAAATACAAACTGTCTTTCTCTTTTACTCACAATCAATCTTGATTTCTCATTAATTGCTACATTGTATGGTCATCTAGAAAAGAGGGTAAGTTTCAAATTGAGGTAAAAGAGTCTTACAACTTGATTAGTTTTTAAATAACCTAATTCACCCCCCCTCTTAGGTTGTCTTCGATCCTTACAATTGGTATCAGAGCTTGATCTCCTAGAGATGAAGCTCAATCGATTTTGGAGTAAAAATGACAACCAACAATGCCATATTTTTTTAGGGACAATCCGTCACTAGACCCCCAATGTTTAATGGATCCAATTATGTGAGTTGGAAGGAAAGAATGATCATTTTCTTGCAATCTATTGATATCGAGCTATGATTCATTGTCAATGAAGGTCCTTATGATGCCTCTATAATAGATGAAGTCACTCATAGATCCGAGACCAAAAACTAGAAATGAGTTGACTGGTGAAGACAGAACTCACCTACCTTGAATGCTAAAGCTATGAATGTGTTGTATAGTGCCTTAGATTCAAATGAATCCATTAGGGTCAAATGGTGTAAGTCCGCTAAAGAAATTTGGACCAAATTTTAAGAAATCCATGAAGGGAGTGAGAATGTGAGAGAACAAAAGGAATCTATTCTGGTTACCAAGTATGAATCGTTCAAGATGGAATCTCATGAAAACATTGATAAGATGTATTGTAGATTCAATAACCTCATTAAGGACTTAGAGGTGTTGGAAAAGGAATACTCTCTAGGTGAGAAAAACAGAAAAATTCTGAATGGTTTATCCAAGGATTGGGAGAGTAAAGTGACTGCCATTGAAGAAGCTAGAGATCTAAATTCCTTACCTATTGAATCTCTTATTAATTCTCTAACCTCTTATGAGCTGAACCTTAAGTCCAAAGTGCAAGAGGAAGAGAATGCAAAAGTAAGAAGGAGCATTGCTCTAAAGGCATCTCAAGATGACGATGATTCTGCCTCCCTGAATAGAGAATATGAGAAAGTTGATGACAGTGGATCTAGCTCTCATCACAAAAAGTTTCAAGAGAATCCTCAACAAATGAAGGTTCAGAAAAGGAGGAAACAGCAACTCATTCCCAAATCAGTTCAGCAATGCAAGAAACAAAGGGAAGCAAGAGTTCAATAAAAGTAAACTGATAAATGCTTTGAATGCGGCCAAACCTGGACACTACGTGAGTAAGTGTCCAATGAAGAAAAAGAAGGAAGGAAAGGTTGAACGAAAACCAAAATTCAACAACTTTCAAATTACATGGAATGATTGCAACTCAGAAGGTGAAATCGAAGAAGAAGAGGAATCTGCCAAAATGCCTTTCATGGCCATTGGTGATGATGAGTTAACTACTTGTAACTCTCCACTTGATAGTGATGATGATTCTGATGATGATGTTAATTCATTATGGAGAACTGCATAATAGTTTTGAAAGAATCCTATGTTAGAAACAAGGAACTAAAAACAAAAGATCAATTTCTTATTCAAGACAATGCAAACCTTTTTCGACAAAATAAGAATCTGAAAGTTGAAAATGATAACCTGAAAAGAATTGAGACTGATTTGCATATTGAACTGGATAGAAAAATAAAGTTTTGTGAATTGTTCAAAAAAGGAACAAGGAAACTTGAAAAGGAGAATGGATGACCTTAATGATGTGCTTCAACACAAGAAACAAAACTGATTTGAAAGGAATGAATCAAAACCTCTTTTTGGCATGCATGAAAAAAGATTGAACTCCAATGCACATGAATTTACCATTTACAAGAGAAGACAAATTAGATTTGTTAAACCTGTCCATGCAAGTAATTCCCTGACTATGTGCAGCTTTTGTTGTCAAATTGGTCACATGATGAGTAACTGCTATGTTAAAAAAAATATGAGAAATGACATGATTTGCATGTGGATAGTTAGACATATTGCTAACTCTCAAGGACCCAAAAATAAAGGGTACCATATATTATCTTGTGAACTCTTGTGTAGGTGAATTTGGTGAATATTGTTAAGGAATCAAAATGGTTCATAGATAGTGGATGTTCAAGGCATATGACTGGAGAATCCATCACAATTCATCAAACTCAAGCCAAAATCAAGCGGGAAAAGGTAACTTTTGGAGATAATAATAAAGCCAAAACTGTTTGAAATGGTAATGTTCGTAAGAATGGTCAAACCTTTGTTCACAATGTTCTTCTAGTTGATAATTGAGTTATAATTTGTTGAGTGTTAGTCAATTGTGTGACAGAAATCTTTGTGCTATTTAAAAAACATGAATGTCTTGTTCTTGACTCAAAGTTCAACTATTTTCAAAGGAAAAGAATGAATGACATTTATGTAGTTGTTCTTGAAATGTTGATTCTTCCAACTTTAAATGTCTTAAAGTAGCAAATGAAGACCCTTGTTATGGCATAGAAGGCTTTGTCATTTCAACATGGATTTGCTAAAAGAGATTTCCAAAAAGGAACTTGTTAGAGGTTTGCCAAAAATTAAGTTTGAAAAGGACAAAATCTGTGATGCTTGTCAATTTGGAAAACAAGTCAAAGTTTCTTTTAAACCCAAGAAATGTGTTTCTACCACAAAACCTTTGGAACTTTTACATCTTGATTTATTTGGTCCTACACAAACTGCTAGCTTAGGTGGCAAAAGATATTGCTTTGTTGTTGTTGATGATTATTCTAGATACACTTGGGTGATGTTTCTTGCACACAAAGATGATGCCTTCAAAAACTTTGTTTCATTATTTGCAAAAGTTCAAAATCTGATTGGGTTGAAAATCATCAAGATCAGAAGTGACAATGGCTCAGAATTTCATTTTTGTGGCTTTCCAGAATTTTGTGATAACAATGGAATTACGCATGAATTTTCAATTGCAAGAACTCCTCAACAAAATGGAGTTGTTGAAAGAAAGAATAGAACTCTTCAAGAGGCAGCAAGAACCATGTTAAGTGAATGCAACTTGCCAAAATATTTTTGGGCTGAAACCATAAATACAGCTTGCTATACTATGAATAGAGTTCTCTTGAGACCAATTTTAAACAAAACCTCTTATGAGTTAATGTTTGATAAAAAGCCTATTGTTGGATACTTCAAAGTTTTTGGTTGCAAATGCTTCATTTTAAACATCAAGGAACATCTTGGAAAGTTTGATAAAAAATCTGATGAAGGAATCTTCTTGGGTTATTGTGAAAATAAAAGAGGTTTTAGAGTCTATAATCGAAGGACTCTCGTTATAGAGGAAGCTATACATATCACTTTTGATGAATCTAATGGTGATATTTCCAAAAGTTGTGGTGAAGATGATGATGCAGGTGTTCAAGAAGAACTAAAGAAACTCACAATTAATGATCAAGACAGTGCTTCACCAGAAAATGATTCAAAGGAAGATGGTTCTCAAGTTAGTCCAGCACTGGAAGATAATGACAGGGATGTTGGTACACCTAACGATCTTCCAAGAGTTTGAAAATTTGTTCAAA
The DNA here is from genome assembly GCA_023065735.1 of Coffea humblotiana. Taxonomy (NCBI): domain Eukaryota; kingdom Viridiplantae; phylum Streptophyta; class Magnoliopsida; order Gentianales; family Rubiaceae; genus Coffea; species Coffea humblotiana. The sequence continues at coordinate 244,338 of JACYVW010000050.1, read as the reverse complement.
ACCATCCTAAGGAGCTCATCATTGGTGATCCATCCGAGAAGGTCAGAACTCGTTCCTCCTCTAAACAATTGATGGATAATTTTGCATTAGTCTCACATTTTGAACCCAAAAATGTTGTTGATGCCTTGAAAGATGAAAACTGGATTTTAGCTATGGGAGGAACTAAATCAATTTGAAAGGAACAAGTTTGGACATTAGTTGAAAGACCTCAAGATCATCCTATCATTGGCACAAAATGGGTATTTAGAAACAAAATGAATGACAAAGGTGAAGTAGTAAGGAATAAGGCTAGACTTGTAGCGAAGGGGTATGCTCAAGAAGAAGAATAGATTTTGATGAAACATTTGCACCCGTAGCCAGACTAGAATCAATTAGAATGTTTTTGGCCTTTGCATGTTTCAAGAATTTCAAACTATTTCAAATGGATGTTAAAAGTGCTTTCTTAAATGGCTTTATTGATCAAGAAGTATATGTTGACCAACCTCCCGTTTTGAAAATGAGATTTATCCAAATCATGTGTTCAAACTCTCAAAAGTTTTGTATGGATTAAAACAAGCTCCAAGAGCATGGTATGAACGTTTAAGTGATTTTTTGGTTGAAAATGGTTTTAAAAGAGGCATTGTAGATACCACTCTTTTCACTAAACAAAGTTCAAGTGATCTTTTAATTGTGCAAATCTATGTGGATGATATTATATTTGGTGCTACTAATGAGGGCTTGTGCAAGGATTTTTTCACAATTATGCAAAAAGAGTTTGAGATGAGTATGATGGGAGAATTAAATTTCTTCCTTGGGCTCCAAGTGATTCAAACCCGAGAAGGAACATTCATTAATCAAGCTAAATACACCAAGGAGCTGCTCAAAAGATTTGGAATGGAAAATTCAAAACAAGTTGGAACACCTATGTGCACATCTACCAAGCTTGACAAGGATGAAGAAGTATAAAAGTTGATGAAAAAAGTATAGAGGTATGATTGGTAGTTTGCTTTACTTAACTGCAAGTAGACCTGATATTGTGTTTGCTGTTTGCTTGTGTGCTCGTTTTCAATCTTGTCCAAAGGAATCTCACTTAAATGCAGTGAAAAGAATTCTTAGATATCTAAAAGGAACCTTGAATTACGGTCTTTGGTATCCTAAATGTCATGAGTTCCCTTTATATGATTTTTCAGATGCTGATTTTGGCGGTTGTAGGATAGATAGAAAAAGTACAACTGGAACATGTCACTTTCTTGGTAATTGCTTAGTGTCTTGGTTTAGTAAGAAACAAAATGCTATTTCCTTGTCTACAACCGAAGCGGAATATATTGCCCGGAGCTTGTTGTGCTCAATTATTGTGGATGAAAAACACATTGAATGATTTTGGATTAATGTATGACTGTGTGCCTATGTATTGTGATAACACTAGTGCCATAAATTTGACAAAAAATTCCATTCAACATTCTAGGACAAAACATATAGATATAAAGTATCATTTCATTCGCGATCTTGTCCAAAAGAGTGAAATTCGTGTTCAATATATCTGCTCAAAAGATCAAATTGCTGATATTCTCACAAAAGCCTTACCACTGGATCAATTTGTGTTTTTGAGAACAAAATTGGGCGTTTCAGAAAAAATATTCTAAAAATTCTCTGGTCACTCTTTATCGGACGTCCGATGCGTTAGAACGGACGTCCGACAGTGTTCTTGATCACTTTTCCAGAAAGTTTGTTTCGGACGGTTGTGTCGGACGCTTCACTTCGTTCGGCCGTCCGACACTCAAAAATTGCGTCTTATAAGACAGTCCTTCCTTCAGTCAGTTCATTTTTCCTACCGTTGTCTCGGACGCAACTCTTCATCTTCTCCCAATTTCAAATTCAAAATTCATCTCTCTTCTGAACAAGTTTCGAGAAATTGTTTTGTCCAAAACCATTACATTCCTTTTGCCCGTTCATTACCCCTCATAACTTCCTCTAACTGCCAACTACCCATAAATTCAATTCTCACCCGTAACCCTAACCACTCAAAATTTACTCTCTTTGGACGAGTCAAGCATTTGTTGTAGTCCATTCGCACTCTAAGTTTCTCTCATACATTTGCATCGTACTCTGCAACATAAACATCCTGCATCTCATCATGGTAAGAATTAGAGGAGGGTCTGTCAGTGCCGGACGCACCACAAGGTTCAAGTTGAGGGATGAAGACATTGACATTGTTGAGCCATCCACCACCAAATCTCCAAAGAGAGGAACAAAAAAACATGGTGGAAAAGGGAAAGGTTCGGCCCAAAAGAAACATTCAGAGGAACGGCAAACTACTTCCGCTGAGCAAACTGCATTGCCTCCTGTCAGTGATAGTGAAGAGGAACTGGAGCAGCCTACTAATGTTGACGCATGTCACGAAATCACCCAGAAAAGGGACTGAACCTCATAGTAAAAAGGGGAAACGGTCTGCTAAAAAGAAGGGGACTGCTCAAACTAAGGAAAGGCAAACTGCTGATCCTTCTGTTGAGCAAATTGAGGAACAGCAGACTGCTGACCAAAATGCTGAGAATCAGCAAGCCACTGAGACTTCCACCAGAAAGTCACCAAGAACAAGGTCTGGTGGACAGACCGATGTACATGATACTCCACGAAGTGGAAAGAGGAAACGAACTGCCAGGGAGCAACCTGAGACTCAATTGCAGAGGAACCTACCCCACTACCAAAGTTCATTGATGATGATGCCAGGGAGAGGTTCGAATGGATTTCACAGAAGGGTTTCATCACTCAAAGAACCATTTCCCTTCTGAATTCCGTAAGCTTGACCTTGAACCTGTTCTTGAACTTTTTGCTTTCCAAAAATGGACTCATATTCTGACTATTCCCAACACTTATTACCCTGACATGCTTTATCAATTCTTTGCCAACCTTAGAAGGTAGATCACACACTGATCTAGTTTCACGTGTCAATTCTGTTGATATAGAGTTAAACCCTGACATTGTCAACACTGTTCTGAAAACCAAAATTGAAGATGATTTTAAAGGAAAAATTGTAAACTTTTTCTCATATGAAGAATTTCCTTCTGCCTATCATCATTTTCATGTTGCAAAACTGATGACTTATTTTCAAACTCATTTTAATACTCCTGTTGAGGCAAGATTGGAGGATCTCAGTCCTCAAAATTTGATCATCTTCTCTATAATTTCAAATCTGTTGGTTCCTACTGATGGTCATAGGACAGATGCCAACAAAATGGAGCTTTACCTGTTTTACTGTTTTCTTGAAAAAATTCGAATTGATTTCGGCTTTGTATGTGCAAATTCTTACTCAAAATCAGCACTGATAGCCGTAGAAAACTTTCCTATGAAAATTTCTGACCCCAATCTTTGCTCATTTCAAAATTTCCTTCACTGGCAAATCACAAAAGAAAGTACATCCACTGTCTTTTCAAAGGCATATTTTGAAAGAAAAAATCTGAAGTTTTTTTATGGTAAATGGTGCTACAAGGAAACTGTTTTGGAGTTAGGAGAAAGAATCTTCATGAAACACCTGTCTCCTAGGACTCCTCGAGATCAGTCCATGTATGTCTCACCCTTTACCATCCATCCTAGAAGGTCAGCCACTAAGCCCTCTTCATCTAACTCTGAGGTCATTTCTTTGCTTGAGGACCTCAAACAACACATCCTACTCCTTGAAGATGGTCTGATGATGACCATGTCACCCGACCAACAAGCCACCTTCATTGACAAAAGGAATTTGCTTGTGTCTCCTGTTCCTCAAGACAATGAGAATGTACACCAAAAGGAACCTAGAACTGAGCCAACAGCTCCTCACTGCAGATTTCGTGCTTCCAGTTCTCAGCCACAAGACAAGGGAAAAGCTCCAGCAACTGAAGAGGATGATGATGAGGAAACTGAAGAGGAAGAAGTGGATCCTGCTCAGTTTCGCCTAGCAAGGAGGAGGCCTGGATCGTCCAAAATCACCATTTAGGCACTTCTAGGCAATTGCACTTCATGATTAGGATGGTAGTTCATAATAGACTTTTGCATCTTTTGCATTTTAAACATTTCATGTGCTCTGTATTAAGGATTCTATTTCCTTTCTCTGCTGGTTTGTAAAACTATTTGGTTATCTTTATATTCTGAATGATGTTGCTTTTGTGGATTATCCTTTATTTGTTAACTCTTAATTCAGTTTGGTCTCTGATTTCTGATATTGACTGCCAATATTGATGATATTCATAATGTTGATGATCTTGACTGCTGACAGTGATAATTACTGATATCACTGTTGGGTTTCGGATTTCTGGTTGTTGATAATTGCTGATAATATTGATGATGTTGGGTTTCTAGTTGTTGGATACTGGTTTTTGGTTTGGATACTGGTTTCTGGTTGATCTAATAATGACAAAAAGGGGAGAAATGGATATGCAATCTGGTGATAAATGTAATCTATACGTGAAGGAAAGTCATTCTGAGGGGAAGTGTCTAGTGATCTCTAGTGAGAGGAAATTATTCTGAGGGGGAGTTTTTGCCTCAATTATTTTTCCTCCATCCATTGTTTTGTCATCATCAAAAAGGGGGAGATTGTTTATCTCCGTCCGTAGCTTTTGATGATTACAAAACAAATGGATGTTACTAATATTTTCTTAATAGATCTTTTCAGAAATGGAGCAAAATAGGTTTAAAGACTAAACACAAAGAATACTGAAGCGGCTGTCGGACCACAAAAAGACTGGATCGGACGTCCGACAATCATTGCGTAACTTCGGATGCATGAAGAACTCCACTCTCGGACATCCGAAGATATTAAGTTATTCCTTCTAAACTCACTGATTTCGATCGGACGCACATCATCAGAGCACCGGACGTCCGACAAACATTGCGACACTTCGGACGCAAAGCTTTGGAGGCACCGGACGTCCGAAAAGAATTGAAGAAGAATTCTCAGTTTCACTCCTACCTTCGGACGCATACACTAAAGGTACCGGACGTCCGAAATAATTCAAGAAATTTTCTTGAGCTCACTGCCTGCGTTCGGACAAGAAATAGGTCCACCGGACGTCCGACACTGCCAACGGCTAGTTGACTTTTCAGCTGCTTTCTATCTATTGGAAGCATTAATTGAAGAACTTTTTGGTTTCATATAAATAGAACAAAATCAACCACTTTAGGGGAACTTTGCACATTGAGATTACATCATATCAAGAGTGAATTTAGTGAGAAAATACTCTTCAAGGAAGATTTGTACTCTTAGTTGTGTAAATTTCATAGAAGCTTTTCTTGTGTGAGAAAATTACTTCAATAGTGTAGGTTTGTGAGGGTTATCCGAGTGATAGTAAAACTTCCTAACTTGACCAAGTGTGGCTTGGGACAAGGAGGAAGTGATCCTTCCTTTGTACACAAAGATTGGTTGTAATTGATCAACTTGAAGAAACTTGTTCTATAAAGCGTATTCAAGCTCAAGAGGAGTTTGGAAGTGATTCTGGTTTGCTATCCTTTCTCTACTGCTTACTATATTGCAAATACAAACTGTCTTTCTCTTCTACTCACAAGCAATCTTGATCTCTCATTAATTGCTACATTGTGTGGTCATTTAGAAAAGAGGGTAAGTTTCAAATTGAGGTAAAAGAGTCTTACAATTTGATTAGTTTTTAAATAACCTAATTCACCCCCTCTTAGGTTGTCTTCGATCCTTACACCCTATTCGGGTGAGAGGTACCTCTCATACCGATTCAGTACTACGACCGATTTTAAGTCGCTTGGAGCGTTGTCTCATCGACCACTTGTGCTTGTGGGGACGCCTAAACCCATTGGCTAACATCGTAACTCGAGCCGGCAAGAAACTTGGTGAACCATGAGAAATTATAAATCTTGATCTTTTGAGATTTTGCTTGGCATACTCAAATAGTATTGCCATCTCGTGCTTGTTTGGTTCCAGATCCGAGAGGGTGTTATGATGGATGGAGGATGTAAGTGAAGCTCTACGGACATGTTGATACTTGAGTTGACGGAAGGTCAACCAAAGATGGTTTAAACCGGTCGAGACGTGGAAATAGCTCCTGAGAGGTCCTGTATCCTTTTACGTGTGTTTTACTTCCTATTTGTGCACTTAAATGAAATTTCATGTTAAGTCGTTTTTAAGAGGAACATTTGATTTAATTTGTACTACTTGCTTGTTTGCTTGATTTTCTTGGCCTCACTGAGCGTTAGCTCATCGCTTTAACTTTGTTTTCCTTAACAGGTTTTGAAAGTGGAAGTTGGGAAGTTATAGACTAGCGGTTTTGGTTGAAACTAGTGAATCTTTTGTATGATATTGGAGACATTGGAAGAGTAAACTTTATTATATTTGGGTTTTGAATTGTAATTGTAAATAGTAGCCCTAGAAGAATTTGGATTGTATATTTGAAGTATTCCTTTAATTCTAAATCTGTGGTTGACTTGTGGATTTCATTTAAAATAGAATGAGTGCGTGACTCCTGACGAGAGTTGGGCAGGCGCCTCGCTGATACCCTAGGGTTCGCCCTAGGGAGAGGTGGGGGCGTCACAGTTGGTATCAGAGTATAGGTTTCAGATCTTTGTATGCATCCTAAACTTGAAGTTTAGGATGCTGGACTGTGGGATTAAGTTGAATATTACATGAATTGGAGAACCTACTATATCCTAATGGTTAAAGAGAACTGTTACTTGAGAGTTTCTTATATGGGATTGGTGGAAATAAAACTGAGGAATTATGTAGTGTCATATCGAAAGGAAACATTATATGAGAGATTAGTAGTGAAAAATTGAATGAGATTTGAATTATCCTTGTTCTTGTAGGAATGGAAGGAATCGGTGCAAATAGTGGTATTAGATATAGGAGATAAGAAATCGAGATTTGCTAGTTAATTCCACATATGATAGTTTTGAACCAAAACAAAAGAATTTTCAAAGGAATAAAATTTATATTCCACCTATTTACCTACGGGAAAAAAATAAAACTAAAATGTACTAGTTTTATTTTCAAATGATGGTTGGCAATAACACCTATGTGCTCCAAACACTTTATCACATACCAATCTTGACAAGTATGTGAATTTCACTTGAATTTTTTTTTAAAAGTAGAAATTGGTGAGAAATTGATGAGTTTTGTTGGATTTTTTTTATATATATGCTGGACCCGAGAAAGAGGTTGAAGTTTTCTAACCAAGTCTCCCAATTCTTGATTGTACACTAATATATTCTCGCACCTGAATTTGCCTATGTTTTTAGCAAGAAATCCTTGAGTTTTTGGAAGAATTGCGAACTTGGGCTCTAGTAATGTAAATCCTAGACTTGATGAGATTTTGTTACTTTGATTGCTTTCCTTACATTTTCAAAAAAAAAAAGTGGGCTTATCCGATATTTGAATATGAAATTCTTGATTTTCAAAGAGAGAGCCTATCTTCAGGTGTAAGAACTAAGGGAGTTTCGAAGATGTAGAGTGATAGCATCCGAGAGCCTGAAGTTAGTGTGATCGAGGAGCAAGAGTGTACTAATGATTTCGTGGATAGTCCTAAGAGTTCCATAACTGCATTGACTAAAGGGAAAGACAGCTAAGAGATAAAATGGAGAGGCTAAAGTTTAATTAAGTGTAATGGTGAAGGTTAGGACATGAAGGATCTGAGTGCTAGATCTAGGGCTGAACAAATTGAAGAGATTGGAATTATGAAGATTCTCATGGCCTAGGCGAGTAAATCCCTGGTTAGGGTTTCTATCGATGGTGGTTTGATTTGAAATTTGATACTTGTCTTGAATATTTATTGTGCTAGCACTACAGACTTGCTTAATTTTTTATATATTTGGACTTGTTATATGTTTACTTGTACCTGTTGTGATCATATACATCAATCTTGTGAAATCTGATAATTGTATTTAGGGTTATGATTGACTAGAATTGCATCTATGATTACGTGATCCTTGCTCTTTTATACCTATATTGCCTTAGACTTGGGAGAGAAATGGAAACCATAGAATGGCGTTGAGGATATAGATAGTATAGGAGTACGGTTCTGAAACATATGTTAAATACGTTGATGTCTGATCATGATGTGAGTTAGCCATTGTTTGGGATGCGAAGTAACTTGATGATTCACTTTAGTCCATGGGACGAATGAATGTTAGCAGTGATGACTTAGTACTCTATTTACGCTTGAACATAATTGTCGCGCCCCATCTTTTAATAAGAAAAATAACGGGTTTAGAAAAATGATTTTTTGGTTGACGTTTGATTGAAAAAATGAGCTTAAATGATTTGTAAAAAATAAATAAAGAAATGAAATTGGGTCTAAAATGGGGTTTAAAATGCGACGATTTTTGGCCCAAATTATAGTTTAAAAAGGGTTTTTGAATAAAAAATTGGAGTCGCCACTTGGTATTGAGTTAAGGTGTACCAAGTCACCTAAAATGAATTTTTAAAGAAAAAAGTAGAAAAACCCTTTTTAAATGACTCCAAGTCTTCGAAAATCAGAGAAAAAGATTCGGGAGTCACATTTGAAGAAAGGGAAGGCAAGGATAAAATCCAAAGCATCCTTTCCACCTAGCTTAGAGCTAGTTGCGTGATTTAGTCAAAAATTTTCTTATTTTTAACCTAAAAATTTCTCACATTTGGATGTACTATATGAATGCAAACCCTAGACTTAAGAGGGTATCGGGGGGTCAAAATATTCTTTCAAAGCTCAATAGGCGCCAATCACATTAATTGTGATGCCCAATAAAGACTCTTTGAAGAAGTCACGAATAATGCAAAAATATGAGACTCTAAGAAAGGAAAATAAAAATAATCATGATTATACAAATATACATGTCTTAAAGGAATGCATCATGTCGGGTACGGGGAACTAATGTTCGTGACTCAATTTTCCCTTTAATAGAGGGAATACGAGCGTGCTAAGGCTAGAAAGCCAAACTCGTCCATATCCCATATCCAAGGGGTTTTTCTCCCATCTAATCATGCAAATGTACTAACTAGTTCTAATTCTCAAATGGATGCAAGTCTAATGTCATGTATTGCATACAAAGGGTAAGGAATATAAATATAAGGGGAAATATGAGATACGGGATGTACATATATAAGGAAAGTGTCATGCAAAATGGTAAAAACCCTAAAAAGTGAAAAAACATGCATGAGATGAAGTGATTTTATCACACACTCATGATATAACGCGTAGAATGATTCCTAAGGGTCTACCATTGGACTAGCCCACATCTATGAGTCCTTACTAGCGTTGGACTAGTAGGGAAAATCGAAACAAAAAGGCCACAACTAGTGTTGGACTAGTGTGGAATCGGGAAAGGGGCCACAACTAGCATTGGACTAGTGTGGTGACGTCATGCATTATTTATAACCAAATAAATCATGTAAAACATAATAAAGCAAATAAACACATAAATCACATAAAACACATAACACATAAGCATGATATCTAGATGCAAGACCCTCAGAAAGCGGTAAACACGTAATACATAAGCATGCAAGACACACAAACAAATAAAACCCTAACTATTACATTAAGGGCCCTAACTACAATCTAAGGGGGGAAAGGGAATAAAAATAAATAAATAAATAAAATAAATACCTAACTATTACATATACTATTTAAATACAGATCTTGAACCCCCTAACTATTACAACTTGGCATTCAAGTGCCTTTTAAAATAATTAAAATAGAACTAAAATAAATATTCAAAAATTGAAACAAATAAAGCAAATAAATAAATAAAACATTCCAAGGGCATACATCTAAACACATAAAGTCACATAAGTGCATATAGGGTCAAATAAAGTAAAAACAAGGGATAGAGTGTACCTCCCTTGAATTGGGGCCCTAATGACATGAATTTACTTATTTACCCTCTAAAATAATAAAAAGGGTCAAGGCATCAATTTAATTAACGGATAATCACAAAAATGGAGATAAACACAGAATTAAATCAATCAAGGTATTCAAATAAAAGTAAACAAATCATATTTGACAAATTAACACAAATAAGAACCTAATTGAAAGAATTAAAGATTTAAGGGATCAAAATTATTATTATAAGTATTAGAGATCTAGGTTGACATAAATTAAAATTAATGGCTTAAAATGAAACCTATCAATCAAATGATAACATTCACAAAAACAAATGAAAAACCAATTTGCTACAATTAAGCCACAAAAACACCAAAATTCCAAAAAAAAGAATCAAATTGAAACTATAAATCTAGAAAATGTTACTAAACGTTCAAATTCATCCTAAAACTCATGCATATTCTACCCAAAAGAAATAGATTAAACCTTATCAAAGAAATTGACATTTTAAAAGGTCAAGATTGACTTAAATTTCCAATTTTATGGGCCATAGTAGCATTAAAGGAAAATCAAGGGGTTAAAGTGCAAATTTGGAAAATATTTCCATGCATGCTACGAAGAAAGCTGCTACAACGTTGTTCTGCAACCGAAACCTTTGCAATCTTCTTCGGGGTTCAAGATACAGACTTCCATTCGCATAAAGTCTCAACCAAACATCAAAAACCTTAATCTAAGCAACAAAGTCACAGGACTTCGATCGTCCAAACAAGCAACAAAAGACAGTCACAGGAATGCGAATCCTCTTAGCAGCTCATGGAACCGACATAAAAATAGGAGGTGAGCAAAATGAAAGCAAAACAGCAACTTTTCTTCACACACTTTGAAGGAATGGAAACTAATATGATGAAACAATCACAAACCAAAATGCTAAACTTCAATGCCAACAAATGCAAATGAGTGTGAAGCTTGTGAGTTGCTGTGTAACAGCTTCAAGAGATGCGAGCTTCCCTAGCTGCAACCGCACGACATTTTGGCAAGAAAAAAGGTTCTAGCAAACATGAAACTCATTGTTTTATGCAATAAGAGGAACATAATTGGGTCATCACGAGAAGATTGCAAACAAGGAGAATCAAGACAGGAATGTGGACATGCAATTAGCAAGAAACATGTCTGCAATTTCTGGTGCTTCAAAATTTTAGCAACTTCATGCGGCAAGTTTAATACCAATCTCAAACTTCAAAGCAAATCAAAAACTCCCAGCAACGAATGCAATGGCCATTGCTGCAACAAGGGAGGGAACTCCAATCTGTCAACATTGCTGCGGCAAACAGGGAGTTCCAAACTTGTTGCAGCAACTCTCAGCTACTCGAGTTGTTTGCATAACAACAAGGGAATAGAAAAAAAGATGACAGCGTGCCCCTTTTTTTTTTGACAAAACAAAATTCAACACTCTAGCTAGGATTACCAAGGACATCAAATGAAGCTAATCCAACTTTAATGAAAGAAAAGGTTTTCATGACAAGAACCTATCTGGCCGAAAAGAAAACAGCCACGAAAGGAACGGATTAAAAGACAAACATGAAGGACAAAACGCCAAAACAAACCCATCTCTCAAAATAGACCTCCCAAACTTCAAACCAAGAGAAACCAACCCAAATCATCAAGACATGATAAACACACGGTGCATGATTTACATTCCCTTAATTAAAAGCTAATGGCTTCTCTAAACGCAAGCTTTGATAACAGATATCGTTTATAGCATCCTAATCAAACGGTGATACGAACGTCGCCAACCTTGTGACGAAACCCGTAAGAGATTAGACTCAGGATCGACAAGAGGTTACCAAGCTTGGGGCGGATGACCTCAACCCGTTAATCACGTGGTTAACGAACCTTGGTATAATGGTAGAAGATGCCACAATCTAGTGTGATTCTAGATTGATAAGTCAAATTGAAGATCCTAGGGGATTAATCTAAGAACTTCAAGAAAAGCTCACAAGGAGCCAATGAGAGAACTCTCAATTTTCATTCATAATTGTGTACCTTGAAATTATCATAAGCTTGGCTATATATAGCCTTACAAAGAAGCAAACCTAATCTAAGTTGGAAACAATGCAAGTTTCCTTATTCGACTTGACAACTAAACTAATGACTCACTAATCACAGTTAAGGCTAACTAATGGACAGCTTATAATTGGCCCAATGAAGGCCTTTAAGCTGGCCCCAACATAACCCAATAAAAGCTAATTAACCAACTAAGTAATAGTGAGTCTAGACTCTATAAATCGGATCCAACTCAACATGAGGTCTTGGACCGAACTTATTCCTACCAAATAACATAGAAATCTGGAAAACAAACTACTAAACTATTACTAAAAGATTCAATCTCTTGCAGCCCGAAACATGGCCCATAAGTGGCCCATATTTCGTATCATTCCCCTCCTCTTGAAAAAGATTTGTCCTCAAATCGTGGTTGGAAATGAAATGGTACGAACAAGAGGTGGCAGTATGAACCCTCAAATCTCCACATATTGGCTCTCTTAGAATGAATGATACTTGCATACGTTATGGTTATTGTAATTCGGTGCACATGTCTCTTGGTCAGATTGAAAATGCTCACAATCAGCCATGGAAAACTCAAGGCTTTACTCCAACGACTCTTCGAAGATAACACATATAGCTTTGGTTCCATGATGCAAGGTAAAAATGTATGGTTCATTGGCAGCAAGGTCACATCTTCTTGGATCCTCCATACTGCACCTGACAAAATGAAGAACACTTTGAACATGATCAACTTCATTAGATTGATCATCACTTGGAACACTTGTTGCAAAATGGTAAGGAGGCGAAGGACAAGATTCAAGTGCAAGAACCAAATCGATGGTGCGCTTATAGGATAGAAATGTTGGAAATAGATGCATGACTGCGAGCAATGTTGTATGTCGTTTGGCCAGCCTTATGTGCTTTTGAACAAAGACATTCTCCAAGACAAGAAACATCTTGTATAAAGCTTGTGAAAATTCCAGGTTCCACTCCAAAGCTCTCTAATCAGCCTTTTGTCATGAATGGTCGAATTTGGACCTACACAATAAATCACACAATTAGCATTTGTAGTATAAAATCACTTGACAGCTTACCATTCACATTCACAAGATAAGGATCTTTATAGTGATGCTCAATCAGGTTAGAAAAGTCCCGAATATGATTGTGCAAAGTTACAAAATTCATTGCAAGTTTGTTGTTGGTATGACCTATCTTGCACAAGTGGAGCAAGATTGAGATAGGCAGCTTTTATACCTTCAAATTGAAGAATAAAATCAGGTTGTAAGGAATCAGAATTTGGAACAATGAGGAAAGAATTATCACCAACGAAATAAGAAGGAAGTTTATAACAAGTTTCAAGTGTAGAAACTCCCTTTGAAGCTTCATGATTCCTCCCAACAAGCAAATCAGGCTCATGGTTGAAGTTGAACATCAATGGATGACAAAGAGATACAACACTTAAGATGCAAACTCCATGAAAAGTTTGATATTCATCAATGGATTTAGGAATAGAACATGCCAAGATCAACTCAATTTTTCCTTGCTTAACCTGCATAAAGTAGAAACACTAAACAAAGTAGAGTTAAGATCGTTAGAAAAATGTATGATCTCACATCCTTTCTCACAATCAGCTCACTCTTAGAATTTTGAATCTCTTTCTCATGCTTAATAGCTGACTTTTTCCTCTCATTATTCTCAACCCTCTTTCTCCTTTTCAACTCCCTCGAATTTTACCTCATCAGTCACAATTCCCTCATCTAGCTCTTTCTTCATACTATAGCGCTCATGCTCACTTTTCATGTATGCTAAATCAATACAAAGTTGGTCATAAATAAGTGATGCAAGTGTAGAACGACGACCATTAAATAAGAAGGAATACTTATTAGTATGTCCATCAATTTAACTTCTCGACTCAACATCCACGCTTTACCCAGCAATACATGTGTCACTTGAATTGGGACTACATCACACAACACCTCATCCACATACTTGCCAATTTGGATAGGTACAAGTGTGTGCTTAGTAACCCAAACATCACTATGAGCACTCGGCAACTTATACGGTTGAAGATGATCAATGGTTGGAAGATTTTAATTTGTTAACCATGATAGCGCTTGCAAGATTGACTTCACAACTCCTATCAATGGCCAAGCTGCAGGTTTTATCTTTGACACCACAACGAGTATAAAACCAACCATGCAACTGAGATTTGACGATGTCCAATTGCTCATCTACACCACGTAATGCCACTTCTTTGACTCCCTTAGGATCAGGAAGAAGATGTTGTAAGCTAGCTTTTAAATGTCTCGTATTCGCCATGATGTATGAGGAAACCTGCAAAAAAAATTAGTGAAACAAAAGATATTTTCCTCACCACACAAGCTCACGTGTTTACACTCGTCACTCGTGTATCACTCAAGTGTTTTAAACACTCCAATGTTCTCACCACTCACTTCTCAAATCCGTTGATTGCTTCCTTTGAAGAAATCAGAAATTTGCTCTAAGTAGTTCAACCAAACTTCACTCAAGTTCTCCCCAAAAAGTGGCGTATGAATAGCTGGAAATTTAGGACTGAATAATGACTCAAAAGTTAGCAAAGAACATGAGCAAACATGCTGGAGTTTTACTGATTTAGTCCGCAAAGAGTGACTTAAGTGTTGTGAGAGTTTGACTTTGAAAAGGACTCTAACAAGCTAAGTGTCGATTGGACTGTTTGGACTCTTTATGGACACTCCTAACACAAACAACAATCTGCAAGATGACTCAAAGACACCAATTTAGCAAACTGGACAGAATGCTAATGTTGACTACAATTAGAACGCGATGGCAGAATTTTTTTGGATCCTAGAGTGACTCTATCGAAGGAAGGAACTCTTGTTATTGCTGGAAATTTGGTTTGCGGATTTGTTGTTTTTGGGCAGGCTGTTTTTGGAGGTATTTGGGCTGTGCAAAGGTAGGTTGTTTTAGCCCTTGATGGTGAACTAATTCTGTTCACAAGGTCTTGTAACCGAAGTGGAGATCAAGTGCTAAGGGTGGCGGCTGTTTTAGGGTGTAATGCGGCTGTTTGGGTTTGCTTTGGGGATACACGGGCTTGGGAGAGTGGTTTGGGTCTGATGTGGGAAGGTTGGGGGTGTTTTAGGAAGGGTTGGATTTGGGTTCTTGGTTTTCTTGGCTGACTTCAATCCCAATAGGTTTAGGATTAGAATTAGATCAAGAATTGAACTTGTTTCCAAGTAGAAGACTTAGAGCCAAGACTTTCTTTCTTTCTCTTTTTTTTTCATTTTTTTTCCTCCTTTTTTTTTCCTTTTCTTTCTTTGCGGCTCTCTAATCTATTTGTTCAAGAACTTAGATTCAGTCCCAACAAATTGATTTTTCGGATCAAAGTGCGAGCTTGCCAAGAAAATAAAAGTTCCCTTCCCAAGTTTCAAGAACCCTCGATCAAGAATCACCAAATCAGTCTTGGTTGATCCAAGAACTTCAAGATTTTCGATCAAGAAGCTCAAGAACTACCCAAGTTAGGTTATGGTATCCAAGATTTGCAAGATTCAACACAAAGTTCAAGTTTCAAGGCAAAACAGATTCGGTAATTCAAGGAGAAAAAAATTCCAGCAAACGCGATTCAAGAACAATGGTACGCGACACCTTTTTCTTTTTTTTTTTGACACCTTTTGCTGGGTTGTTTTCACAACCAAAGCAACACAGCAAACACTACAATCTGGACAAAAAATCAATAGGAAGTAGTGACTAAGATTTTGGACAGATTGCACACAAGAACACAATCCTACTTGAGACACAATAAGAGGAAACAAGAAACAAACCCTAGCGGCTGCAAATTGTTTTCGTTTCTGTTTTTTTTTTAATTATTGAACTAGACACAAAACACAAAAAGATAACACACAAATAGATTTTTGTGGTCGGATGAACAGTGACACGGGATGAACAGTCGTGAACAGTACGGTGAATAGTAATCGGTGAACAGTACCGATGAACAGTATGCTTTTTTTTTTTTCCTGGACAAACACAAATAACCACAACAACAACGAGACACAAGAACATGATGCAATAAATCTGGAAATTGCGGATTAGCAAACTAAAACACGACAACAGAATTTTTGAACATGCTAGAATAAAACCCTAGCGACCTCCTTACTATAGGCGGTAGCTTCAATGGCTTCTTTGGTTTCTTCTTTTCCTCTACTTTCCCTCAGCCCAAAACTCTCCCCGTAGCCTCCCTTTTTTCTGGCTTCTTACCGAAGCTTTTTCCTTTTTCCTTCATTTCACTCTTCTCTCTACTCAGCCGCCCCTCTCTATTGCTTTTTCTTTCTTGTTTTCTCACCCGAGAGCTCTCTCGGTTCTTTCTATCTCTCTCTACCTGCCATTTTCCTTCGGCCGTCACTCCCTTTTCCTTTTCAATCTCCAGCCGTCACTCCCTATCTCAACCTCTCTCAATCTCCTCAACTCCCTTAGTTCTCTTTCCCGTAGCTTTCTTGCTGGCTTTTTCGTTTTTTTCCAACCCCCTTCACTGTCAATCCTTTTACTCTCTGCTATCTAGCCGCCAAAACTACCTATGCTCTCTACCTAAACCCTTTTTGCCCTTTCAGCCCTCACTCTCTATGTTCTCTCTACCTTTTATAGGCATCCAATCCCCCCAAAACCTAGGACTAATGGAGGAGATTTAGAGCTGCATTCTTGGTCTCCATTTCAAGCCATTAGATGGCCTTTTAATCCTATATCTTTTGATGTTGTTGGATCAAGGCCAGGTGGAGTGAGGTTAAAAGGATCCGAGGGTGCTAAAAAATGAGAAAACAAACGAGCGAAATCTGAAAAACACAGCTCTGTCCTTGCTTCTCGCTGGTGCAGCGTAAGGGAGGAGCAGCGCGCATGACTCCCTTTTTTTTTTTTTTTAGGAAATGATAATAAAATGATTTTCTTAACAAAAATGGAAATAAAATAAAATAAGGTTAACAAAATCGACTAAAATGAAATGAAAAACTAAAATTTTGGTGTTTGATTGATGATTTTTCTTTTTCTTTCCAATAAATTAATTAATAATAATAAAAATGATTTTCTTAACAAAAATGAAAATAAGGTAAAAATAAACAAAAATCAAAACAAAATCAATTAAATGAAATAAAAATGCTAAAATTTTTGTGTTTGATAAAAGAAACGATTTTCTTCAAAAATGAAATAAAAATTAAAATTAAAAATGAGTAAAATAGACAAAAATATGAATAAAATGAATAGTAAAATTTTGGTGTCTACAATAATGGTATGTGTATGAAGATGATTCGGGTTGAAGAGTTGTAAACTTTTACTTATGTGTTGGTGGAAAGACTTTTGTCCTATGATTAGTAGTTAAGGTTCAAGGATCCATGATTAAAGGGAATGTAAATTGGTCCTTCGAGTTTTAGATATAAACCAGATAGTTATGGGAAGAAATTTAATCTATCTTTTGATAATGGAACCTGTTATACCTGACTTTAAAAAAAATAAAAAAAAATTCAGTACTTCATGTTTAAAACCTCATATTCTAGTTTTATCTGTTACGTGTGAAGTTCGACAAAAAAAATGATGATGAATTCAAAAATTTTCAATTCGATATTATATTTCTTTGCCTTTCTACGCCTTTTTTATGCTGATATTTAAATTTGCTATAAATGTGTTTGTAAAAGTAATTTAGAATTTTTGATTTTATTTTTTTGTTTAACTTATTTGAGTAATTCTCTTGTACGATATTTTCATGAAATTTGAGTTATTAAGATCGTATCTTTTATGAAAGAAAAGATTTTAACCAAGTATTTTTTGTCCTTCCTATCTTACCTTTCCACTTTAGAGTTAACTAAGAGAATCTTTTTGCAAACAACCAAGAATTTAAGAATTTATTCTAACAAGCGTTATTCTGAAAATTTTATATCCTTCTCTTAAAAACTTCAAACATTTTGAATTTCATTATAAACCTATATTTTCTCGTTATGGGAAGGAATGAACCCAAGAGCCTTATTATATTTGATGTAAGATTTGAATTTATCGGAGTAAGTGACTAGGGGACTATGATAAGATATTATTGAATTTAAGATTTATCCTTTAGTCTTTTGATATTTGTATACATTTGTATGGAACTGGATGTGATTTTTTGAAGTTATTGATTGCTTGAGATTCTTTCTAATCGTTTTAAAAGATTAATAGGGTTAAGGTCCAGTAGGACAAAATTACTGAGTTGTTAAGATCTTATAGAATTTGATATACGAGACATTAAAGTTCATTGAGAGTACTTGGGGACCATTGAGATATTGAGATAAGGATTTCATGATTTGTTCTTGGATTGGAATACGTAGATTGACAGATTTCTTGAGGTGACTTTTATTACTTATGATTGGCTTATTAATGAGGTTATTGAATTTGCAAAAACGCGTGAAAAGATTTTTATCTTGCTCCTCGTGAAAATATTTAAGAATACACGACTTACGTGATATCTAGTGTGGAATAGGTTTTACAATTCTTAAGAGCAGGATGCAGAAGAGATATCTAGAGTTTCCGAATTAAGATATGAATTTCGTGAAGGTAAAGCTGCCACAATAGTTAAAGTTAGCAACTAGTGATGCTTTACTTGAAATACCTATATTTATTAGACTATGTGTAGTGAAAGATTTATATATAAGTTGTATCTCCGTTAGAAACAGTGAACTTGGTGCCTAATGTTTTGATTAGTGATATTAAACATCTGTATTTGTTTGGAGTTAAATTCCTATCCGTGATTCAATTTCTGCACCTTGTTCTTGGATTTGGACAAGAATTCTTTGATTCTGGTTAATAATGAAGGAAGGCAGTTCGATTAGAGAAGATAGTATGTGGCCAGAGTATTGTGTTTGATTTCAAGAACCAGCAGAAGTAGTAACCAAGTTTCATAGTTATCGTTTTCACTTTTCATCAGGTCTTTAAGCTTATACTACCCTGTACATTTTGACATCTTTGTTAAACTTCCTTAGCATTTTTTTTTGATAAATCCGATCTTTATTAGCAAAGTAGAAAAAAATTACACTGACCGTGTGACCTAGCCTAACCTGAAATAGTAAATATTCTCACATACGGAATTGACAGCTTATCTAACAGCAAAATAGACCGAACTTTAGAACCGGACATCCGATCGTAGGTTCAAGGAAGCCAAAACATCTGCAACTGCATTTGCTTCTTTGACCGTGTGAACCAAAGACACTCCTCAATTCACCACCAAGAACTGAATGTGCTTAATAATGTTGCATAATGGCCAGCGAGATGGCAACTTGGAGGACACGACACTCACTAAAGTACTAGAATCCACTTCCGCTACAAATCCCGAGATTGTTGTCCTGGCAAGAGCGTAAGCCCTCCAGTAATGCCAATGCTTCTGCAGAGAGAACATCTTGATCTCCAAACTCTTTATAAAAGGCAAACACTAAATTCCCCTCAGCCGAACGCACTACCCCTCCACCACTAGCACGCCCGCTTACAACACTTGCATCAGTATTGAGTTTCACAGCTTGCCCTAGAGGTTTCCCCCAAGAAAAGGCACAAAGCTATACCAATCTTTTCTTGATCTTACCATATTTCACCCAAACACAATCTGTGTCCCCTTTGAAATTTTCCAACTTAAGAAGGCCACCCCTGCCCAACTGATTGACAAATGCACAAACCTGATTGATTACCTGATCCGGCGACATACCCATCCCTTCAAAGCGGGCCTTGTTCCGGCCCTTCCAAATCGACAGAGAAAGGATGACACGAATATGATTCTGTGATACAAAATAATGAGACAAGAGCCAGCTGGCAAGCCTAATTGCCACCCCACTACCCTAGACTGTCAACCCAAAGATGTGGGAGAAGTGCCGCCAAACATTGCTTGCTAACGGCTCCGAGACAAAAAGGTGGTCTCCCGATTCTGGCGCTCGGCCACAGCAATAGCACTTTGACACTAACCTCAACCCTTTACCTTGAAGGAGGTCATCCAAAGGAAGCCATCTTCGTAACAATCGCCAAGCAAAGAAGGATAACTTCAGAGGGACCCTCGAGCTCCAGACCAATGTATCAATAACAGACCGGTTGTGCTTTGAACGAAGAACCTCCCAAGCTGAAGACATAGTAAAGCACCCAGAAGATGACGCCGCCCAAAACATTTGATCTCGAGTATTGGGGAATATACACAACTCCAAGATCTTCGACACTAAGTGCCCCGGAAGGAGCCGTCTAAGCCGCTGTTCATCCTAACCATTAGAAAGAAAAAACTCCCCTACCAACATGTGAGACTTAGGCCCTGGCACCAATCTAGCGAGCGGAACATCAGTACACCACCTGTCCTGCCAGAAGTCAACTAAACCCTCACCCAGACACCATCGAATATTGCCCTCCGCGAGATCCCTCACCTCCAACAATCGGCGCCAAACAGGGGACGGTCGGTCTATTGAAACTAGAAGAGGCTGCCCACCTTTGACGTACATATAATGCATGAACTTTGCCCAAATGGATGCCTATTCCCTCAACTTCCACCAGAGCTTACATGAGAAAACCTTAGCCACGTCCTCAAATGAGCGAAGCCCCAGTCCCCCCTCCTCTACCGGACAGCAAACCTTATCCCAAGCTGCCCAATGGACCCTTTTGGCTTCACAAGAGGTGTCCCACAGGAAAGCATTACACAACACTATAGAGCTTGCTGTAGAATCTAACCATCCTCACGCCATAGACCTCTTTGCTCCACGCTTCCAACACTATCTCCCAGAACTGGGGGTGACGCCGCCAAATATTAAGAAACCGAAAACAAGACAAACCAACCCTATGGCCTGCACATCGAATCAAAAGAGGGCTATGGTCAGATCTCCCTCTAGCCATATGAGAAATCCTAGATAGCGGATAAGCCTCGAACCACAGCCTATTCCCCAATGCCCGATCCAAGTGCTGCCAGATCGACCCATTAGTCCATGTGAATCGAGAGCCGTCAAAATCAATTTCAGATAACCCGCATTTGAACATGGAAGCATTAAATTTATCCATGTTCCGAACATTGGCGAGAGCCCCACCTTCACGCTCCTCTGCTGAAGCAATGACATTGAAGTCGCCCACTGCTACCCAGGGTTGGTTTAAAGAAACCGACGAAGCAACACTTTCCATTGCCTCCCAAAGAGTCCTCCGCCCAACCCTCGTGCACCTGGCATATACCGCAGACAACCAAAATGATGCCCCAGAGGCAAAGCAAACTTGAGCATGAAATATTTGCTCAGTGTACTCAACACAACTAATGTGTAAGAGACACGACCAAAAGACCCATCTTTTACCACCAATATAAAGAGCTGAAAAAGCAAAATTTAAATGTCTCTGTACCACCCCTAGCTGACCCTTCGCAGACATTGCCTCTAAAAGAATTAATAGTCTAACATTCTTATCCTGACACAACCTCTTCAGATATCGCAATGAGTTTCTCCGGGAAGCCCCTCTGATATTCCAGACTAATATATTAATCGGATCTAACATGAGACCGCAGTGAGTATGAAGCTTGAACCATAGGTACATGCATGCTAGTGTCTCCTTTCCTTGGTCTACCTCGTTTCCGTCTCATAACAGTTGTGATATCTTCACCATCCAAGCCATTAGATAACACTGTGACTTCCCCATCAAGATGAGTTAAATGATTCAAGTCAGTCCTAACACCCTTTAATTGCTGCACTTTAGCATTGAGTTCCCGTTGAAACTCCTGCAATTCTTCTAACAAGACTGAAACATCTCTCAAGTTATCTACTGAGCGTCCTCGCGGTAGCCAGCCCCGTTTCCAAGTTCTCGAGGCTGGTCGTATCGGACTCCTATGTCACTACTCCTCCTCCTCGGATTCATCTTCCAAATCTCCTAAAGCAGCAAAAGCATTTGTAACTCTTACGTTCCCCTCCTCTTCGATGCCCATGCGAAACCCGCCTTGCTACCCAATCCAAATATCACCAACATCCCCTTGGCAGCACTCGTCATTCACCTTTTCCTCAAACTGAAGAACTGGCATCAACTCCTTCCCCTTAACCCCTTACTTCCCGGACCCAACGGGTGTATCACTTGAATATCATCTGCAACAAGATCCGGATTCAGCCTTAACACTGATCTAGTTGCCACATTAGCTTGTTCCAATGGTCCTTCCGGCAGGAGCAGAACACCTGCACCAGAACCAATAGCACTAGCAGACATTCCTTGTTCACTTGACTTACCGACATCAGCAGCAGGCTTGCTCTTCAACAACATCAAGTCCTGTCCTGGCGTCATCCCCGCCTCCTTCTCCTTCTCATTCACCACTTTTGGAACATAGATTTGGCGATGTTTCTGTGCTTTAGAGTGGGCTTCGTGAAGTTTCTGACCAGAGCGCAAAGGAGGGTGTTTGTGAAAGCACTGCTCCTCTGCATGCCCGAACCTGCTGCAAAACCCATAGTAAGACGGCCACATCTCCACTCAACAGGCTGCCAGAACCCGAATTGCTCATCTCCTATCTAAATACGACGCACAGGAGTTGACGCGATGTTTAACTCCACCAAAACTCTAGCTATGGAAGGACGGCGCAAGTCACTAGTTGATGCATCAATCTTAAGAGGCCTGCCCAAAGTAGATGCAAGCTTGAATAACTGGGTCTTCTGAAAAAATGAAATTGGCAACTCGGGGAAACAAACCCAAATTGGAGCTATCGCTAGTTCCTGGTCTGCCTTGAACTCTAGCGACCACTTGAAATTTGACATTGGCGAGCTGCTAACATACCAGATTCTACGCGCAAAGAGACGGGTGTAGTCTTCTTCTAACACCGGACGGATCAGAACATGTTTCTGGTCAAGGAGCCCAACCGTACAGTCGCATTTTAAACCCAGTGAAATAAAAAATTTTCTTATTACTTCCATGGGTGGTCTGTTGAACGAGAAACAGCCTACCAAAGAATTCTGAAATGGTTCAGAAAGTTGCTCTAATTCCCTGCGATACACAAAGTCGGCTCTCCTCTATAGGTTGAGACCTCCCCCAAGGCTATGACATCAGTTTGATTCGGACCACCTGCCAGCACTGATGCAAAGGACTTCTGAAATGAAGTCCCGCTGACCGGAAGTTTGTCTGACGGCCCACAGGCCACCATCTTCGACAAGTAGAGATCTAGCTGCACCCTCAAAACCCTAGATCTTTAGCATTGCTTTCTACTTCTCTTCTTTTAAAAAATCACTTGTATTGGCTCTCCCTCTATTTGTGTAAAAGTACAAATCTTGTTTCTTAAATCGATGGAAATAAGAGATGGAAATAAACATGAAATTGAACAATTGAAGCATTCCTTGAATGTTAACATTTGTAATCCCCTTTTGAGCACATATCCGACATCCCGTCAAGAGAGCCAGTGTTTCACTTCCTTAGTATATTAGCTTAGCCTTTACGTGGTAAGATTTTTCCTCTAGGTAGGTTTATGGTAGTACTATGAGTAAGAGAAGATCATTTGAGAATTGGAGAAAAACCCTATAGCATCAAGTTTATGCGAGAAAATGTGGGAATTTCGAGGACAAAATTCTTTTAAGGGGGAAAGGATGTAAGGATCTGAATTTTATATATTTATTATTTATTTTTATTTTATTTTACTGGCTTATTTATTTAATTATTTAATTATTTGGTCCAATTAACTTATTTCATTCATTTTAATTGCATCTGCATGGTACATTGTCTCATTTTATATTTTTAACACGTTTTCTCTTAAAGTTAATTTTTCGATCGCTTGATTAGTAAAATTAGTGAATACACGTTTTTCGAGTCAATATTTGGTCTGAAACTACAGTGGTCTTGGAGAATTAAGGATGATTAATTGTAGAATAAGAAAAGCTAAGTGAGGAATTAGAAGTGAGTGAGATGAATTAAGCTCAACTAGGAGTACAAATGAGCCACTATTTACTTGTTGACTTTTGCACCAAAAGTAGCTTTATGTCACATCTTTATTTTCATCAAATCACTTCACACAAAAAGCACACAAACCCACTCTTTTCTCCCTCCCTTGGCCGGCAACTTCTCCTCCATTTTTGCCATGAAAGTTTCAAATTTTCTTCTTCATTTTGCTCTTTAAAACTTGCTCCAACCTAGCCTATTCTCTTGGATCATCCTCAAGCTTAGTAGGAGACTTGGAGGAGGAGAGATTCTTGGTGGTTTAGAGTTTGATTTATTGTGGTTTTGCCTACTACTCTTGGAGGAAAGGTAACTTTCAAAACTCTCATTTTTCTTCCATCTTATGGTTAGTTTTAGTTAGTTTTTAACTAGTTAAGCTTGGGTTGTTGATGGGTTCTATGAACCTTGACTTTAGGTAGATGTCTTGAGGAAGATTCTTAGGTAGTGGCCTTGAGGATTTCTTGTTTGTTTGGTTGTGTTTTAGTGATTTATAACTTGGTTTTGGTGTGAAAAGTTGAGAGAAAATTCGAAGAGAAGGAAAGAGCCATGCTGTCCGATTTTTGTTGGATCATTTCCCTTGTTTTAATTTCGAAATTTATGGGTATATTGATGCCAAAATTCTTGCTACATGTTGGGTTATGTGTATGTAAATTATCTCCCAAAAAGCATTTCATTTGGATGAGTTAAAGTTAGGTTAAAGGGAGGAAATCAAACCTGGAAATTTCTGATCAGTATGGCCAACCAGTGTGCATTCAACAGCATATAATTTTTCGTACAAGAGTCAAAATCAAGTGCTGTTTGTGGCATATGAAACTAGACTCTGAGATCTTTCTAACGGTATAAAATGCACCTGCTAGTTTGTTTTCTATGAGCTGCAATGAACCGAAAAAGTTGGTTGTTTTTCCTCACTATTTTAACTGAGAAACAAGCACAGCTGCAGGTTGTAGCTCGTTTTCACTCATCTTACAAAATGAATTTCACTCATCCTCACTATTTTAACCGAGAAACAAGCACAGCTGCAGGTTGTAGCTCGTTTTCACTCATCTTACAAAACGAATTTGAAAACAGTTTCTTCTAGTGATTTTTGGCATTTTGAATCTAGTTTTCAACGCCAAAAACCACGCTAATTTCGGACTTGTGTAGCCTTAATTATGGCCTGATTTACAAACTATGTCGGGTGTTCTAAAACTGGAATTTCGTGAACCGGGTTTCAAAAACCAGCTTTCATAAAACTGTTGTATCTTGGTGTAGAAAATTCCAAATTGAGTTCTGTTTATTGCGTTTGAAACTAGACTTGAAGTTCTTTTAGTGGTATAAATTTAAAGGGTTGGTTCGATTCCTGTGAATTTTTCCAAAGTTTCAAAGTTCACTGAAATGCAAGACTATTTTGCTCTGTTCTTACTGAAACAGTGATTTGGAGCTAAGATTTGACCGATTTTAGATTTGAATCTGGGAAAAGTGTCTTCTAGAGAGTTTTAGGTCATTGAGTCTATTTTCCAACGGTATAAGATTTGCAAATTTTGGACTTATGGAACTCAAGTTATGATTTTTCAAAAAAGATTGCCAAAACTGAAATTTTTCTTGTAAAGTGACAAAACTCCAAGGACACTTGGAAGCATTTTCTAGGTTTCAAGCCTAACTTTCTTAGTTATTTGCGCCTCATTTCATACTTGGCAAATGGATTTCACCCCCTAGTCTTATGCTCTTGGTTTCTATGAAAATGAATCATAAATTGGAGCATTTAGTTAGAGTAATTCTTGAGGAACTTCACTAGTTTTATATTCGAAACTTGGAACTTCTAACTTCAACATTTACTGTGAAAATAAGTAGCATTTTGATGGATTTTGACTCCATGAGTTTAGAAAACGTGAATGCTCTTTTATATTCTAAAACTTGGGTATTGGATTAGAAGTTTTAAGATATGAAAATCATTTTTCCTTTTCCCGATTGTCGTCCCAAAATTAAGTATGGTACTCCCTTTTTGGAATCAAGATTCTTGCCATGACTTGACTTGAAAACGTGTAAGGATCGAAGACAACCTAAGAGAGGGGTGAATTAGGTTATTTAAAAACTAATCAGGTTATAAGACACTTTTTTGTTCAATATGAAATTTACCATCTTTTCTAGGTGACCACTCAATGAAACAATTAGTAAGAGAGCAAGATTGCTTGAGAGTAGAAGAGATAAGCAATTAAATTCACAAGATAGTAAATAATAAGGGAAGAATAGCAAACCAATTTGACTTCCAAACTCCTCTTGAACTTGAATATCACTTTATAGAACAAGCTTCTTCAAGTTGGTGAAATACAATCAATCTTTGTGTACAAAGGAAGGATCACTTCCTCCTTGCCCCAAACTACACTCGGTCAAGTTAGGAAGTTTTATTATCACTCAGGATAACCCTCACAAATCTATACTATTGAAGTATTTTTCTCACACAAGAAAAGCTTACATGAATTTACACAACAAAGAGTACAAATCTTCCTTGTAGAGTGTTTTCTCACTAAAACTACTCTTGATCTTTCGTATTCTCAATGTGCAAAAGTTCTTTTCAAGTTTTGACTATACACTTTTTATATGAGACCAAAAAGTGCCCCATTAATGCTTCCAACGAATAGAAAGCAGCTGAAGAGTCAACTAGCCGTTGGGAGTATCGGACGTCCGGTACTTCCGATACTTGCGTCCGACAGCAGGCAGTAAATTTGAAGAATCTCTTTCAATTCTTTCGGACGTCCGATATCTCTGATGCTTGCGTCCGAAAGCAGATGGCAAATTTGAAAAATCTTTTTCAATTCTTTCGGACGTCCGGTACCTCTAATGTTTTGCGTCCGAAAGCAGACAGTGAACTAGAGGGAATATCTTAATTCTTTCAGACGTCCGGTGATGGAGTTCTTCATGCGTCTGAAGTGCTGTATTGTTTATCGGACGTCCGATGTTGTCTTCGCGAGCGTCCGATAGCTTTCAACTTCCTTTATCTCTTTCAAATGCTCTTGATCTTTGAATCAGATTTGCTTCATAACTGAAAGTATTTGATGTTTGATGTGAAACCACGATCTAGACAACCAATCACCAACGGTTTGAGCAGCGGAAAATTTGACCCAATCTAATCCCCGAAGTAGCGAACAATATTGATATTATCTCAACCCACTACTTAACGAATTAGCGAACCAAACTATAGGTAGAGGAACGCCACAACCAAGGAGTTACTTGATTGATAAGTTCAATTGAACAATTTGAGAAAGATTCTCAAATATTCAAAGAGGTTCTCTTAGAAAGAGAAAGTGAAAGTCTCACGATTTTTATTAATGCAAAAAAACTGATCGTAAAGGTCTCTTGCCTTGGCTATATATAGCCATACAACTTGAAAACCTAAAGTGACTTGAAAACCCTAACTCGGCTAGGCTAGGCCTTTGGTCCGATTCTACTATTCAAATCCACTAATGAAGGCTTTTAAGCTGGCCCAACATAACCCAATAAAAACTAATTAACCAACTTAAATAATAGTGAGTCTAGACTCTATAAATCGGATCCAACTCAACATGAGGTCTTGGACCGAATTTATTCCTAGCAAATAAAATAGAAATTTGGGAAATAAACTACTAATTATTACTAAAAGATTCAATCTCTTGCAGCCCAAAATATGGCCCAAAATTGTCATGCCTTTTGGCTTAACTAACGCACCTAGCACTTTCATGAGACTAATGAACCATGTTTTGCGTCCCTTCATTGGTAAATTTGTAGCGGTATATTTTGATGATATCCTTATCTATAGTAGGAGTTTAGAAGAGCATGCATTGCACTTACAAACTGTCTTGGATGTACTTCGAAAGGAAAGGCTCTACGCCAACCTTAAGAAGTGCACTTTTTGCATTGATCAACTTGTCTTTCTAGGATATGTTATAAGTGCACAGGGTGTACAAGTTGATCAAGCAAAGGTGAAGGCTATAAATGAATGGCCAACACCTACCAATGTAAGTGAGGTGAGGAGTTTCCACGGCTTGGCAAGCTTCTACAGGCGCTTTGTCAAGGACTTCAGTACCATAGCTGCACCACTTACATCCATCATCAAGAAGAACTCACCATTTCAATGGGGGGAAGAACAAGCTAAGTCTTTCCAATTACTTAAACACAAGCTCACACATGCACCTGTTCTAAGTTTGCCTAACTTCGACAAAGCTTTTGAAATAGAGTGTGATGCTTCTGGTATAGGTATTGGAGCTGTTCTACTCCAAGAAGGTCGACCGATCGCATACTTCAGTGAAAAACTAAATGGAGCCGCCTTGAACTACTCAACCTATGACAAGGAATTGATGGCATTAGTTCGAGCCCTCCAAACTTGGCAACACTACCTTAGACCTCGAGAGTTCGTCTTGCATACGGATCACGAATCACTCAAGCACATCAAGTCACAAACTAAGCTGAGTAAACGACATGCCAGATGGATAGCCTTCATCGACACCTTTGCATTCGTGATCAAGTGTAAAACAAGTAAGTCTAATGTAGTAGCTGATGCACTTTCTAGGAGATATACACTACTCACTACATTAGATGCCAAATTACTTGGATTTGAATATCTCAAGGATCTCTATGCAACTGACCCAGATTTTGGTGAGATTTTCACCTCCCTGCCACGAGACACTCGTGAGCATTACTTTCTCTCACAAGGGTTCTTGTACTACAAGGACAAATTGTGCATTCCACTAAGCTCCATGTGACCCCTGTTGGTTCGCGAGGCCCATGGAGGAGGACTTATGGGTCACTTTGGGATTACTAAGACATTATCCATCCTCCAAGAGCACTTCTTTTGGCCACGCATGAAGAGGGATGTGGAACGACATATACAAAGGTGTGTAACTTGTCACCATGCAAAATCGAAGGTACAACCTCATGGACTTTACACTCCTTTACCTATCCCGCATGCACCTTGGATTGACCTGCCTATGGATTTCGTCCTTGGATTACCTAAAACTAGACAAGGTCATGACTCTATTTATGTGGTGGTTGACCGCTTCTCTAAAATGGCACATTTTATACCTTGTCATAAGATCGACGATGCTAAACACATAGCCGACTTATTCTTTAGAAACATAGTACGTCTCCATGCCATGCCTCGTACCATCGTGTCAGATAGAGATGTAAAGTTCCTTAGCTACTTTTGGAAAACTTTGTGGTGTAGGTTAGGCACTAAATTGCTTTTCTCTACTTCTAGTCACCCACAAACCGATGGACAAACTGAAGTAGTTAATAGGACTTTGTCTACTTTGTTGCGTGCCATTATAAAAAAGAACATTAAAACTTGGGAAGATTGCTTACCGCATGTTGAATTTGCTTACAATCGCACTGTGCACACTGCTACACAATACTCCCCTTTTGAAATTGTCTATGGCTTAACCCTCTCACCCCATTGGACTTATCTCCTTTACCTGATCACGAGCGAGTTAACATGGATGGTAAGAAGAAAGCAGAATTTGTGCGGGACCTACATGCCAAAGTTCGAGCCAACATCGAGAAGCGCACACTCCAATACATCCAAAATGCAAACAAGGGACGTCGCAAGATGGTCTTCGAACCAGGCGACTGGGTCTGGATCCACATGCGAAAGGAACGCTTTCCACTTAATAGACGCAACAAACTCCTCCCAAGGGGTGATGGTCCATTCCAAGTAATGGAGAAAATCAACGACAATGCCTACAAACTTGACCTTCCGGGTGAGTATGGGGTACATGCTACATTTAATGTTGCTGACTTGAGTCCCTTTTATGCAGACGATGAGTTTGATTTGGGGACAAATCGCCTTCAAGAGGAGGGGATTGATGACGGAGCACCAAGGACCAATGGTGATCAAGACCAAGTCATTCAAGTACCACAAGGACCGGTCACAAGAGCTCGCGCCAAGAAGATGCGCGAGTCACTTCAAGTACTTGTATGCACCATCCAAGAAAGAATTGGAGACGATTTGAAGATCATTGAAGGTTTGGAGAATGAAGATTCGACAATATACACCTTGCTCCAAGTTGAAGAATCGATTGAACTCTAGTTGCTTAAGAAGACGAGGGCACTTTAGTCATGTTGTCATTGTTTTCGTTATTATTTCCTTTTAAATAAATCAGGCAAACAAGCCCTTGTAGTTGGCTGAATATTAGATAGCCCATTTAGTCATTATTTTGGCCCAAAAGCCCAGCCTACCCAAAATTAGGGTTTTTTCCAACTCACTTTAGGTTGTCAATTGTAAGGCTATATATAGCCAATGCAAGAGACCTTTACGATGAGTTTTTGCATTAATAAAAATCGTGAGTTTTTAACTTTCTCTTTCTAAGAGAGTCTCTTTGAATATTTGAGAATCTTTTTCAAATTGTTCAATTGAACTTATCAATCAAGTAACTCCTTGGTTGTGGCGTTCATCTACCTTTAAATTTGGTTCGCTAGTTCGTTAGATAACGGGTTGAGATAGTATCAATAGTATTCGTTATCTCGGGGATTAGATTTGGGTCAAATTTCCGCTGCTAAGCCTTTGGTGAATTGGTTGTCTAGATCGTGGTTTCACATCAGTGATGTGAAACCACGATCTAGACAACCAATCACCAACGGTTTGAGCAGCGGAAAATTTGACCCAATCTAATCCCCGAAGTAGCGAACAATATTGATATTATCTCAACCCACTACTTAACGAATTAGCGAACCAAACTATAGGTATTGGAACGCCACAACCAAGGAGTTACTTGATTGATAAGTTCAATTGAACAATTTGAGAAAGATTCTCAAATATTCAAAGAGGCTCTCTTAGAAAGAGAAAGTGAAAGTCTCACGATTTCTATTAATGCAAAAAAAACTCCCTCGAATTTTACCTCTTCAATCACAATTCCCTCATCTCGCTCTTTCTTCATACTATAACGCTCATGCTCACTCCTCAGGTATGCTAGATCAATACAAAGTTGCTTAGAATTAAGCGACACAAGCCTAGTACGACGGCAATTAAATGTGAAGGAATACTTATTAGTATATCCATCATATTTGACTTCTCGATTAAACATCCACCATTGTCCCAACAGCACATGCGTCACTTGAATAGGAACTACATCACACAACACCTCATCCACGTATTGGCCAATACGAAAAGGAACAAGTGTGTGCTTCGTAACCCAAATATCACCATTATCACTATGCAACTTGTAAGGTCGAAGATGATCAATGGTTGGAAGATTCAATTTCTCAACCAAGACAGTACTTGCGAGGTTAACTTCACAGCCCTTATCAATGGCTAAGCTGCAAACTTTATCCTTGATGTGGCAACGTGTATAAAACCAATCATTTTTTTGAGCTTTGATGATTTACAATTGCTCAGTTATCTCACGCAATGCCACAACATTTACTCCTTTAGGCACAAGATGGTGAAGCTCCAGTTGAGCATTCGTTTGTCTCATACTTTTATCACCTGAAAAACTCAACAAACATTAGTAGAAAAGGCCTCACTCACTCCCTTACGTGTTTCCCTCGCTCTCGTGTATCACTCAAGTGTTTAAAACACTCTAATGTTCTCACCACTCACTCTTCAAGTTCCTCGATTGCCCCCTTGAAAAAATCAGAAATTTTCTTCAAGTAGTTCAACCAAACTTCAATCAAGTCTCACCCAAAATGTGGCGTATAATTTCTGGGATTTTTAGGGTTTATTGGACCGTCAAAGTGACTCAAGGAATGCTGTGAAAACTTGCTAAAAATTACCAGATTTAGTCCACAAAAGGTAGCCCACGAATTGGAAGAGTTTAATTTAGACAAGGACTCGATTTGGAAGCTAACAACTAATTGAAGTCCTAGATTGGTTTGGACTCCTTATGGACACTTCTAAGCACGAAAAACAATCTAAAAAAGGACTCAAAACACTAGTGTATATGGCTGGACAGAATGCTAAATTCGACCAATAAGAATTAAGATGGCAGAAATTTTTGGAACCTAGAGTGACTCTACCCAATTTTGCACTTGGCTGTATTTTTGGAAGTTGTAAGCAAGGTTTAATGGGTGGTGTTTTGGATGGTTTAGTGGCTGAATTTCTGGTTTCTCATGGGTACAAAGGTGACCAATCAGAATTTGGTAATTTGAGTTACACTAGGATTTGTTTTGCAAACCCAAGTCAACTTGGTTTCCAAATTCAAGTTGGTTTCCTTTTTGTTTTCTACTTGTGATCAGATTTTGTTTCCTTTTTTTTTTTGCTTGCGTTTTCTTTTCTCTTTTTTTTTGTAACGCAATCAGATTTCTTTTTCTTCTTTTTCAATTCAGATCACAACAACAAACAAGAATTTCGTTTGGATATTTGCACAAGATCAGCCCCAATTTCAAGAAACAAGAACTAGGGTTTGGTTTGTTCAAGATATGGTGATTTTGATTTCAAGAATTCAAGAACCCAAGAATACCATCCCAATACTTCAAGATTCACCCAAGAATTTCCAGAAAATTCAAGAAATTATCAAGGTTCCCAAGAAAAAAAGGTAAACAGCCTTCTTTGTAGTGCAAGACACAAAAATTCCCAACACCTTTTGTCAAGAAACCCTAGTTTGAACGTTGGATTTCAAGAACCCGCTATGCAATCCAAGAATTTCAAGAAATTACCAAACAAACTACAAGAAGCAAGAACAACAAGAAACCAACACAAGGTATGGGAAAATTTTTCGGATGAACAGTACTGCTACAGTACGTCTACAGCACCGATGAACAGTATCGCCGTTTTTTTTTTCTCAACAATTTCAAGACTCAAGAACAAGATCACAAGACACCAACAAGATCAAGAAACACGACGCAACCACGAATCAATCATGGATACCAAGCAATAAGACATAAACAACAAGAAAAACGAAGAAACCCTAGCGACTCAAATTTTTTTGTTTTAGTAAAAGAATTTGAATTGGAAACAAGAAGATATGACTCAATACAAGAGAAAAGAAGGATATAACCTGGTGGTTGTCGACTAGCTCTGATTACCAACTGATGTAATAGTGAGCCTAGACTCTATAAATCGGATCCAACTCAACATGAGGTCTTGGACCGAACTTATTCCTACCAAATAAAATAGAAATCTGGAAAATGAACTACTAACTATTACTAAAAGATTCAATCTCTTGCAACCCAAAACATGGCCCATAAGCGGCCCATATTTCGTATCATTACTGAAATAATAGTGAGCCTAGACTCTATAAATCGAATCCAACTCAACATGAGGTCTTGGACCGAACTCATTCCTACCAAATAAAATAGAAATCTGGAAAATGAACTACTAACTATTACTAAAAGATTCAATCTCTTGCAGCCCAAAACATGGCCCATAAACGGCCCATATTTCGTAAGGTCGAAGATGATCAATGGTTGGAAGATTCAATTTCTCAACCAAGACAGTACTTGCGAGGTTAACTTCACAACCCTTATCAATGGCTAAGCTGCAAACTTTATCCTTGATGTGGCAACGTGTATAAAACCAATCATTTTTTTGAGCTTTGATGATTTCCAATTGCTCAGTTATCTCACGCAATGCCATAGCATTTACTCCTTTAGGCACAAGATGGTGAAGCTCCAGTTGAGCATTCGTTTGTCTCATACTTTTATCACCTGCAAAACTCAACAAACATTAGTAGAAAAGGCCTCACTCACTCCCTTACGTGTTTCCCTCGCTCTCGTGTATCACTCAAGTGTTTAAAACACTCTAATGTTCTCTCCACTCACTCTTCAAGTTCCTCGATTGCCCCCTTGAAGAAATCAGAAATTTCCTTCAAGTAGTTCAACCAAACTGCAATCAAGTCTCACCCAAAATGTGGCGTATAATTTCTGGGATTTTTAGGGTTTATTGGACCGTCAAAGTGACTCAAGGAATGCTGTGAATACTTGCTAAAATTACCAGATTTAGTCCACAAAAGGTAGCCCACGAATTGGAAGAGTTTAATTTAGACAAGGACTCGATTTGGAAGCTAACAACTAATTGAAGTCCTAGATTGGTTTGGACTCCTTATGGACCCTTCTAAGCACGAAAAACAATCTGAAAAAGGACTCAAAACACTAGTGTATATGGCTGGATAGAATGCTAAATTCGACCAACAAGAATTAAGACGGCAGAAATTTTTGGAACCTAGAGTGACTCTGCCCAATTTTGCACTTGGCTGTATTTTTGGGAGTTGTAAGCAAGGTTTAATGGGTGGTGTTTTGGATGGTTCAGTGGCTGAATTTCTGGTTTCTCATGGGTACAAAGGTGACCAATCAGAATTTGGTAATTTGAGTTCAACTAGGATTTGTTTTGCAAACCCAAGTCAACTTGGTTTCCAAATTCAAGTTGGTTTTTTTTTGTTTTCTACTTGTGATCAGATTTTGTTTCCTTTTTTTTGCTTGCGTTTTCTTTTCTTTTTTTTTTTGTAACGCAATCAGATTTCTTTTTCTTCTTTTTCAATTCAGATCACAACAACAAACAAGAATTTCATTTGGATATTTGCACAAGATCAGCCCCAATTTCAAGAAACAAGAACTAGGGTTTGGTTTGTTCAAGATATGGTAATTTTGACTTCAAGAATTCAAGAACCCAAGAATACCAACCCAATACTTCAAGATTCAACCAAGAATTCCCAGAAAATTCAAGAAATTATCAAGATTCCCAAGAAAAAAAGGTAAACAGCCTTCTTTTGTAGTGCAAGACACAAAAATTCCCAACACCCTTTGTCAAGAAACCCTAGTTTGAACGTTGGATTTCACGAACCCGCTATACAATCTAAGAACTTCAAGAAATTACCAAGCAACTACAAAGCAAGAACAACAAGAAACAAAAACAAGGTATGGGAATTTTTTTTGGGATGAACAGTAACGATGAACAGTGTCGGTGAACAGTACGGTGAACAGTACGTTTTTTTTTACACGCGAAACAGATTTGGAACAAACGTATATGACTCGAAACAAACAAAAAGGAAAGATATAACCTGGTGGTTGTCGACTAGCTCTGATTGCCAACTGATGTAAACCACGATCTAGACAACCAATCACCAACGGTTTGAGCAGCAAAAATTTGACCCAATCTAATCCCTGAAGTAGCGAACAATGTTGATATTATCTCAACCCACTACTTAACGAATTAGCGAATCGAACTATAGGTAGAGGAACGCCACAACCAAGGAGTTACTTGATTGATAAGTTCAGTTGAACAATTTGAGAAAGATTCTCAAATATTCAAAGAGCCTCTCTTAGAAAGAGAAAGTGAAAACTCACAACTGTATTGATTCAAAAACTGATCATGAAGGTCTCTTGCCATGGCTATATATAGCCATACAACTTGAAAACCTAAAGTGACTTGAAAACCCTAACTCGACTAGGCTAGGCCTTTGGGCCAATTCTACTACTCAAATCCACTATCTAATGGTCAGCTTATAATCGACCCAATGAAGGCTTTAAGCTGGCCCAACATAACCCAATAAAAGCTAATTAACCAACTTAAGTAATAGTGAGCCTAGACTCTATAAATCGGATCCAACTCAACATGAGGTCTTGGACCGAATTTATTCCTAGCAAATAAAATAGAAATTTGGGAAATAAACTACTAACTATTACTAAAAGATTCAATCTCTTGCAGCCCAAAACATGGCCCATAAGCGGCCCATATTTCGTATCAATATACACTAGTGTTTTGAGTTCTTTTTAGATTGTTTTTCGTGCTTAGAAGTGTCCATAAGGAGTCCAAACCAATCTAGGACTTCAATTAGTTGTTAGCTTCCAAATCGAGTCCTTGTCTAAATTAAACTCTTCCAATTCGTGGGCTACCTTTGTGGACTAAATCTGGTAATTTTTAGCAAGTTTTCACAGCATTCCTTGAGTCACTTTGACGGTCCAATAAACCCTAAAAATCCCAGAAATTATACGCCATATTTTGGGTGAGACTTGATTGAAGTTTGGTTGAACTACTTGAAGGAAATTTCTGATTTCTTCAAGGGGGCAATCGAGGAACTTGAAGAGTGAGTGGTGAGAACATTAGAGTGTTTTAAACACTTGAGTGATACACGAGAGCGAGGGAAACACGTAAGGGAGTGAGTGAGGCCTTTTCTACTAATGTTTGTTGAGTTTTGCAGGTGATAAAAGTATGAGACAAACGAATGCTCAACTGGAGCTTCACCATCTTGTGCCTAAAGGAGTAAATGCTGTGGCATTGCGTGAGATAACTGAGCAATTGGAAATCATCAAATCTCAAAAAAATGATTGGTTTTATACACGTTGCCACATCAAGGATAAAGTTTGCAGCTTAGCCATTGATAAGGGTTGTGAAGTTAACCTTGCAAGTATTGTCTTGGTTGAGAAATTGAATCTTCCAACCATTGATCATCTTCGACCTTACAAGTTGCGTAGTGATAGTGGTGATATTTGGGTTACAAAGCACACACTTGTTCCTTTTCGTATTGGCCAATACGTGGATGAGGTGTTGTGTGATGTAGTTCCTATTCAAGTGACGCATGTGCTGTTGGGACAATGGTGGATGTTTAATCGAGAAGTCAAATATGATGGATATACTAATAAGTATTCCTTCACATTTAATTGCCGTCGTACCAGGCTTGTGTCGCTTAATTCTAAACAACTTTGTATTGATCTAGCATACTTGAAGAGTGAGCATGAGCGTTATAGTATGAAGAAAGAACGAGATGAGGGAATTGTGACTGAAGAGGTAAAATTCGAGGGAGTTGAAAAGGAGAAAGAGGTTGAGAATAATGAGAGAAAAAATTCAGCTAGTGAGCATGAGAAAGAGATTAAAAATTCTAAGAGTGAGCTGATTTTGAGCAAAAATGTGAGGGTTTATTGTTTTCCTAACGAATTTACCTTTGCTTTGTTTAGTGTTTCTTCTTTTGTGCAGATTAAGCAAAGTCAAGTGACGCTAGTCATGCCATGCTCGATTCCAAAGTCACTCGTACAATTCATTAGTTTCCATGGAGTTTGTCTTCTAGGAGTTAAATCTATTTGGGAACACCTCATGGGACAATTTCAATTCAAATCTATCCATACCAAAGGGGAATTAATTCAAACCCACCGTGAAGAGAGAATTCCAAATTTTGACTCTCATTTGCTACCTATGGTTCATTCATCATTTTCACCTTCTTTTGAGTATAATTTCCATCTTAACACTTGTATTTCTCATGCAGATTTTGAAGGAAAGTGTAAAAAGCTAGCAATCCCTTCTCAAGTTGAATCAATTGGTGGACGGAATAATGCAGTGTCAAAGGGAGTTTTCGCACTTAAATCTTGTTCTATACCTTCTTACCATTTAGTAGATGATGTACAATTACTTCTTTATCCAATTTTTAATTTGTCTCAAGTTGAAAGTTATTTTGTTTTTGTAGGTTGTAAAGCTGTCCAAAATTTTTCAGTTTTGATTAAAGACTTACAACCTGATTTCGTGCTTATTCCAGCTCAAAGTGGTGATCTTTTATGCTTATTCACACATCCAAAAGCTGGTGGCCAAGTGCTCAATTTGTCAACTTCAACTTGTGCTAGTTCAAGTAACCCTCATGAAGCGGAATTCAATTGTTTGCTACCTTATATGTTGGAAGATGAGAAATTGTGTGTCACGCAAGATCCCAACGCTGTCATCCACAAGTTGTTTAGTGCCTCATCCAAGCAACAAGTTGCTCCCATTTTATCCATGCAAGATGATCCAAATCAATGTCAACCAGTGTTGGATTTTACACCTTTGCACAATCAAGGTCCCAATGTGAAAATCCATGACCAAAGGCTAATTAGAGAGTTTTGGATTGCAACCTGGAGTTTTCACAAGCCTTACACAAGCTCTTTCCTACCTTGGTGCATGTCCTTGTTTGAGAGCCTCATGAAGTTGACCAAGAGACATGTGCACCGAATTACAATAATCATGACGCATGCAAGTATCATTCATTCTAAGAGAGCCAATATGTGGAGATTTGAGGTGTTATACTGCCAACTCTTGTAGTACCATTCATTTCCAAACACGATTTGAGGACAAATCTTTTTCAAGAGGAGGGGAATGATACGAAATATGGGCTGCTTATGGGCCATATTTTGGGCTGCAAGAGATTGAATCTTTTAGTAATAATTAGTAGTTTATTTTCCAAATTTCTATTTTATTTGCTAGGAATAAATTCGGTCCAAGACCTCATGTTGAGTTGGATCCGATTTATAGAGTCTAGGCTCACTATTATTTAAGTTGGTTAATTAGTTTTTATTGGGTTATGCTGGGCCAGCTTAAAAGCCTTCATTAGTGGATTTGAGTAGTAGAATCGGCCCAAAGGCCTAGCCTAGTCGAGTTAGGGTTTTCAAGTCACTTTAGGTTTTCAAGTTGTATGGCTATATATAGCCAAGGCAAGAGACCTTTACGATCAGTTTTTTTGCATTAATAAAAATCGTGAGACTTTCACTTTCTCTTTCTAAGAGAGGCTCTTTGAATATTTGAGAATCTTTCTCAAATTGTTCAATTGAACTTATCAATCAAGTAACTCCTTGGTTGTGGCGTTCCTCTACCTATAGTTTGGTTCGCTAATTCGTTAAGTAGTGGGTTGAGATAATATCAATATTGTTCGCTACTTCAGGGATTAGATTGGGTCAAATTTTCCGCTGCTCAAACCGTTGGTGATTGGTTGTCTAGATCGTGGTTTTACATCAGTATTTCTTGACGAGATATTAGTATCATCCAACTATTTTGTAAACATCAAAAGCTAGGGACCAAGATCAACAAAATGACTTTTGAGTTTCCCTTGAGTGTTATTTCAATGATTAAGAGAGAAAGTCTCTTTTAACTCGACTTGAGCTTGTGGTTTTGAGTGTGGGTAGCAAGAGGATTTGTTTTTATCTTATTAGCCTTAATCGAATACCTAGGTAATCGTGTCTCAAGTGATCACGTGGACGCCAAGGAGCTTGTCTGACCTCTTGCTTTTGCTCCTGCTTTGGCCCTGACTTTTGGTGAGTGTCAAGTGCATGTTTCATGTGCTATGATTGAAATGATATTTGTACAAGTGCTATGTGAAATTGTTATGATTTGTGAACTTGCCGAGGCAAGGGCATACTTTATCGCCCTTATCCTCTCCTTCTTGAATACTCACTACTTGTATATGAATTTGTGTGACTTGTACTTATACTCAAACATACTTGTAACTCGTGAGTACTGAGCGACAGCATATACCACACCCTATTCGGGTGGGAGGTGCCTCTCATACCGACTCAATACTATGACCAATTTTAAGTCGATTGGAGCTTTGCCTCATCGACCACTCGTGCTTGTAGGGACGCCCAAACCCATTGGTTAACCTCGTAACTTAAGCCGGCAAGGGCTTGGTCGAGAAGTTTGGTGAACCATGGGAAATTATAATGTTTGATCTTTTGAGATCTTGTTTGGCATACTCAAGTAGTATTGCCATCTCGTGCTTGTTTGGTTCCGGATCCGAGAGGGTGTTATGATGGATGGAGGAAGTAAGTGGAGCTCTACGGACATGTTGCTACTTGAGTTGACGGAAGGTCAACCAAAGATAGCTTGAATCGATCGAGACGTGGAAATAGCTCCTGAGACTTCCTGTATCCTTTTACGTGTGTTTTACTTCCTATTTGTGCACTTAAATGAAATTTCATGTTAAGTCATTTTTAAGTGTGATATTTGATTTAATTTGTGCTACTTGTTTGCTTGCTTGATTTTCTTGGCCTCACTGAGCATTAACTCATCCCTTTAAGTTTGTTTTCCTTAACAGGTTTTGGAAGTAAAAGTTGGGAAGTCCTAGACTAGCAGTTTTGGTTTAAACTAATGAATCTTTTGTATGATATTGCAGACATTGGAAGAGTAAACTTTATTATATTTGGGTTTTGAATTGTAATTGTAAGTAGTAGCCCTAGAAGAATTTGGATTGTATATTTGAAATATTCCTTTAATTCTAAATCTATGGTTGACTTGTGAATTTCTTTTAAACTAGAATGAGTGCGTGAGTCCTGACGAGAGTTGAGCAGGCGCCTCGCTGATACCCTAGAGTTCGCCCTAGGGAGAGGTGGGGGCGTCACACAAAGAAATGTGATATTTGAGAATATTGTTGTGAGATTTACCTTATTAGATCGTATCAATGAGGTACAGGAGAAAGATCTTGAGGTACAAAAGTAGTTAGAGAAAGTTCAAAAGAGAGAAACGTTGAATTTTAATTTGGGATCTAACGGAGTGCTAAGATTTCGAAATCGTATAGTAGTGCCAAAAGATGATGGACTAAAAAGAGAAATCTTAGAAGAAACTCACCGTTCCAAGTATATGGTGCATCCTGGAGGAAATAAAATATACCAAGATTTGAAGAGTCTTTATTGGTGGGAGAATATGAAGAAGGAAATTGCCTGATTTGTCAAGACTTGTTTGATTTGCCAACAAGTTAAAGCCGAGTATCAGAAACCCTCTGGCCTATTGCAACCTTTGGAGATACCTGAGTGGAAGTGGGAAAATATTACTATGAATTTTGTATCTGGATTACCAAGAACACAAAGAGGTCACGACGCATTTTAGGTGATAGTGGATAGATTGACCGAGTTTGCTCATTTTCTGCTAGTTAATATGAAGTACTCATTGGAGAAACTAGCAAGTTGTATTTGGATGAAATTATAAGATTACATGGAATACTAGTAAGTATAGTGTCCGATCGAGACTCTCGATTTGTTTCTCGATTCTAGCAGAAGATACAAGAAATATTAGGAATTAAGTTGAGCTTTAGTACTACCTACCACCCACAGACAAATGGACAGTCGGAGAGGACAATTCAAACTCTTGAGGACATGCTAAGATCGGGTATTTTGGATTTTGGAGAAAGTTGGAGTCAGTACTTAACATCGGTAGAGTTTGCTTATAATAATAGCTTTCATTCATCTATTCAAATGGCTCCTTATGAGGCTCTTTATGGCCGAAAATGTTGATCTCCAATTTGTTGGGATGAAAATAGGCGAAAGTGTGACCCCTCACTTCTCCTAAGGGCAAACCCAAGGGTATCCGCAGAACGCCTGCCCAACTCTCGCCAGGACTCGAGACAATTCCAATTCAAACTTAAAGTCTAGTACTAACAATGAAAGTCGGAATAAAGGTATGAAGTCATTTCCATACATAAATATTCAATCTTACATTACAATTTCAAACTTCCAATCATTTTCCCCAAAATATACAACATCCAAAAGTGTCTAGTCGATTACAATCAAAACACTAATACAAAAGTGCCTCAAGTCGGCATTTCCATAACTTCTTCCATTCCAGTTCCTGTTAAGGAAAACAAACTAATGGGATGAGCCAATACTCAGTGAGGCCAAGAAAGTCATGCAAGCATGTAGTTCAAGTATCAATAACATTTATGCCATAAATAAAGCGATAAAGTCAAGTAATTCACAATTAACAAATTAAACACACTTGAGTAGGATACGAGAGCTCTCAGGAGCTAATTTCCACATGCTTTGCCAATGCTCGATCCACTACCTCCACGAGTTGACACTCCATCAACCAGGTAGGTTTTGAAGTCCGTAGAAGCTCCACTTACAACCTCCAGCCAACATTCTGTGAGGACTTGCAAATTTACTTGTTTTAAATTCCTATTACTAGCTTATTTAAATATTTAATTGCCCGTTTATTCTGAATATTTTATTTTAACCTTTTTAGACCCAATTACATGGAACTATGACTTACTTATATTTTTAAAATGACTCGTTTCAAAATTTAATTTTTTGAAAGCTCGTTAAGTGAGAATAGTGAATACGCATTTGAAAATAATAAGCGATTTGAGAGTACAGTGAGCCTGGAGAGTGAGGACTCATACATTAGTCCTAAGATGGTTATTTTTATGTTTAAATACTCAAGTAATAGTTAGTTATACTATCGTTATAAGAATTTCTTAGAAATTTCGCTTTATCGCACACAAGTTGGAAGTTCGCGTTTTCGCGCGCGTGACTAATTGGAGGATTCTAGAAATTATTTCTAGACTTTTAAGAGTGAATAATAATAGTATGAATGGAAGTGCATTAGAGGTATAATGCACAAGTGAAACGAACTCGAGAGGAATCGAGCACGAAACACGCGTGCGCGCGCGAAGGGAGAGTTGACTTTTGGAGCACCTTTTGGCCACACACTTAAGCTTCTCAAGGAAGCTCCATTTTCAGCAAACACTCCCTCTCTCTTCACTCAAGCTGGCCGGCCATCACCATAGGAGGAAGAAGAACCAAAGCTCTTCACTTTCTTGCTCCATTTCTTCACCAAATCACCTCAAACTTTCACTACACCTTGCAAATAACTTGGAGATCAACTTAAGCTAGAAGGGAGGCACCATTCTCACGGTTTTCTTGAGCTTCAAAGGGCCAACAATTTCTGTTTTAGTCATCTAAGGAGGTAACGAGCGATCAACCTCTTGAATCTTGGTTTATATACGTTATATTGCACTTGTGAGCTCTTCGATGCATGTGGGTAGCTCTATATTGTTGTAAATCTTGTGAGTGGGCTCTATGAAATCCCACAATGGACTTGATGAGCTTATTTGTTGATATTGGGTGTTATTTGTGTTGGATTAGTGCTTAATCTAGTGAAAATAAGTTGTATTGTGGAAGAAAACTCAAAGGAAGTGAAATGAGAAAAAGGGACGGTTCTGCCCCTGTTTTGCCGAGCCTCTTTAGTACAATTTTTGTGGTCCAATTGACTTGATCTTGATGTAAATGTGTAATATGGGTTGTGTAGAAAGTTGCCTCAAAAAATTACTTGATTTGGTTGGGTAAAAGTTGAGATTTCGAAACTTCACCAAAACTGGAAAACGTGACCAGAGTCTCTCTGGCAGTGATTTTGTTTCGACCATAACGTTTTACTCCGACGTCGAAATCGAGTGCCATTTACGGAATTAGAAACTAGACACTCCCAGTTTTCTAACGGTATAAAATTCATTCTTTGATTCCACTTGAGTGAGCCGTACCAGCCTTTCAAAGTCACCTGTCCTGTTTTTCGGCTGAGTTGGGAAACCTGTTATGAGCTGCAACTTGGTGCTCGAATATGAGCTAGTTGTGGACAGAATTTTAAAATGATTCCTTCTGTGAAATTGTAGCTTTATGAATTTGATTTTCAACTCCACCAACTACGCTCAATTCCAAGTTGAATTGAGTGCGTTATGGCCGAATTACGAAACTGTCTTAGTGAAAGAAAACCCTAAATCTGGGCTGATTTATGGCAAATCTTGATTTGGGACTTGTTATTTCGAAATTCTTGGTGTTAGACACCTACCAAATGTATTTTGGAGGTTTCGTAGACCTTTCCTTCATAAATGAACCATGTTTGAGAAAATTTCATTGGCCAAATGTTTGAGAAAAGGAGAATGGAAGTACAAGGCAGCTTTGCCTTGGAAATTTGGAAACTTTAGTGACTTTGTTAACTAACTTCCCGAACGAATTTTTGTATGATACTTGGCAGAGGAATATCCCTCATATGGTAGGATAATACTACCAAATTTGGTGCCATTCCGAGTCCGTTTCGATACTCAACTAAAGTCCCAAAGTTCAAGCTTCAAATCTGGAATTTTGCCCAGTGGACTTCATTTTCGTACCAACTTTGAGCTGCTATATCTTGGTACTCAAAACTCCGATTCTTATTCCGTTTGTGGTGTTTTAAACTTTGTTTGTAACTCTAATTGAGTTCCAAATTTCAGAGGCTAATTCATATTCTACGAATTTTTCCGAATTTCCAAAGTTGACCAAAAACCAACCCCGAAACTGTCTTGATAAACCGAAAACAGCCACTTTGAGCCGAATTTTGAATACCTTCCATTTGGAATCATGGAAAAGTGTCTTCTAGGAACTTTTATTACTTTGGAATTAGTTTCCAACGGTACCAAGTTTTTCAATTTTGGACTTGTAGAGAGTGAGGTACGATTTTTCCAAGATTGCTTGACAAATCGGAAACTTCCAAACTTAAAGGAAATTGAATTTTTAGAACTCATCATTTTCCTTCAATACCACTTGACCGTTTTACACCTGATTTTAAGATGAAAATCAGATTTTTCCTGGTTTTATTAAACCCCACCTTTGAGTCTCGATTTACGAGTAATTAAGGCTAATTTTCGTGAGATTTTCTTAGATTGTACTCTAGTACAATCTTCTTCGATAATTGGGGTTTCTAAGTGGTAATTCATTATTAATTGCTCAGGCATTCAGGAGGACCTTCAAGAGGATCCCACGGTGGACTCCTAAACCCTCAAGTGTACTTTACTTCTTGAATTACTTGGTGAGTGTCAAGTGCATGTTAAATGTTTACATGCTTGAAATGCAATTTATATAAGTGTTATACATGATATGTAAACTTGTCGAGTCAAGTGTGTACTTTATTGCACTCGTTCTCATTCACATGAATTAACTTGAATTACTTGACCTGAATTGGCTTGAATTACCTGACCTGAATTAACTTGAATTACCTGACTTGAATTGGCTTGAATTATATGCTATGGCTGCATACGTCGCTGGAGTGAATCTCCTCGACTCACACCTGACCTGGGGGACGCCCAAACTCATCGGCCGACCTTGGTCTCGAGCCGGCATGGGCTTGGTCGGGATCCTTGATGAGCCATGAGACAACCTGTATAAGCATGATCTATTGGAGAGATCTTGCTTGGCCTACTCGTGCAGTAGCGCCTTTATCGCAATTCGGGCCCGGTGGGGGGTTGTAAGGTGGAAGGACCTGTGCAGTTAGTGGAGATCTACGGACTTAAACATACCGACCCGATTGACGGAGTGTCATCGCGGGAAGGTATTCGATCGAGGTTGGCAAAGCAAGTGGAACTCAGCTCCTGAGAGCTCTTATATCCTTGAATTGTTTCTGTTTACTTTTCTTGCCCGAATTGTTATTTACTTGAATATAATTGTTTACTTGCTATATGGGATTGTTTCTTGGACAACGTGCTTGCATGTGTGTTTCTTGGCCTCACGAGCTATTGCTCACCCCGTAGATTTGTTTTCCTTAACAGGAATGGACCTGAGGTGAGACTCGGAAGAATCCTTGGGATGAACTTTTGTAATAGGGATTCGATTGT
Source organism: Coffea humblotiana (assembly GCA_023065735.1). NCBI lineage: Eukaryota > Viridiplantae > Streptophyta > Magnoliopsida > Gentianales > Rubiaceae > Coffea > Coffea humblotiana. The sequence goes on along the minus strand of JACYVW010000050.1, from coordinate 199,604 downwards.
AATCGAATGGACCCTTTTGGGCAGTTGTATGACTTTTGAAAATTGATGTATTTTGTACTCGTGGTGTATGACTAGATGTTATATATATATAAGTATGGAAGCGACTTTCTTTATTAGACTCGTATTAATGGTTATTGTCGTTAAGCGTGAATCGAATTGTCCTGAGTCCTGGCGAGAGTTGGGCAAGCGTCCCGCGGACACCCTTTGGTTCGCCTTAGGGAGAAGTGGGGGCGTCATACATTCCACCCTCTCGGATCCGTAACCAAACACGCACGAAAAAGGTGATACTCGACGAGTATGCCGAACAAGATCTCAAAAGATCAAGTTTTGTTTTGTTATTCTCTTGGTTGATCAAGCTTCTCGACCAAGCCCATGCCGGCTTGAGTTGCAAGATTGGCTAAGAGAATTGGGCGTCCCCATAAGTCGAGAAGGTTCACTCCACTCGACAACACAACACGCACGACATGCACACATAAACAAGTATATTTTGCCGACGAGATTCACTCCAATCGACTTTGAAAATCAAGTTTAATGTAAGCAAAGTTTGAGTAAAGGAGAGTGAGTGCGATAAAGTACACACTTGTCTCGCCAAGCGATATTCACGTATATAAGCAGATAAATCAAGTAAACACAACAAGTCATGCACTTGACACTCACCGATTCAAAATAAGTGAGCAAACAAAGCTTTAGGTATCCGCACCGAGATTCCCTTCGAAATCTCCTTGAGCGCCTGGACAATTAACAAATATTTCTCACGCATAATCACGTATTAATCAAGAAAGAAGGCACACTTAATTTGACTAGTTGATACCTCAAACACGAACCGTAACCACTCAAAATAAAGGTTCAAAAGTGAGGATTTATTAACACAAGAAAAACTGATTTCCTTCACGAAATCGAGTTTAAAACGATCAATCATTATAAAAGGGTAGTGAAGAGTTTCTAAAAACTCAATTCACTTCAAGTTCAAAAATTCCAGATTTAAGGAGCAATCTTTGAAAAATCATATCTTACACTCTGTAGGTCTGAAATTGGAAAACTTGGCACCGTTGGAAACTAGTTTCAAAGTACTAAATGTTCCTAGAAGATACTTTTCCAAGATTCAAAATGGAAGATACTCAAATTTCAGCCCAAAGTGGCTGCTATAGGCTCACAAGACAGTTTTAGTCTTAATTTTCGGTAAACTTTGGAAATTCGGCAAAATTCACAGAATGTGAAATATAGCCTTTGAAATTTGTACTACAATGAGAGTTCTAAACAAAGTTTCAAACACAGCAAATAGAGCTAAATTCGGAGTTTTGAGTGCCAAAATATAGCAGCTCAAAGTTGGCCCAAAAGGAAGACTATTGGTAAATTTTCCAGACTTTGAAGACAACTTTGGCTTATCATTTGTATCTCAAAACAGTCTTAGAATGACACCAAAATTGGTACAATAAAACTTCCATATGAGGACTACTCCTCTACTAAATTTCATTTGAAAATTCACGCGGGAAGGTAGTGAACGAAACTATCAAAGTTGAAGAAAATCCCAAGACCAATCTGTCTTTTGCTTTCTTTTCCTTTTTCAAACATTTTGCCCAATGAAAACGATTCAAATCTGGCTCATTTATAAAAAAAAAAAAGGTCTAATAAGCATCCAATATACATTTGGTAGGTGATTGATATCAAAATTTGCAAAACAACAAGTCCCAAGTCAAGCTAGGCCATTCGGCTAGCCAAAATTAGAGTTTTCTATCACTGGTGCAGTTCTGTAATTTGGCCACAACTCACTCAATTCAACTTGGAATTGGGCATGGTTGGTGGCGTTGGAAATTACATTCATAAGGCTACAATTCATCACAAGGGATCGTTTTGAAATTCAGTTCACAGCTAGCTCAAATTCGAGCAACAAGTCCCAGCACATCATTGACCCTTGAGCAGAGCAATAAAACAGAACAGGTAATTTTGAAGAACTGGTACGGCTCCCTCAAGTCGAATCAGGGGATGTATTTTATACCGTTAGAAAACGGAAAGTGTCTAGTTTTAAATTCTGCAAACGGTACTTGATTTCAACGTCGGAGTAAGGAGTTACACGATCGTTCAAAGTTCGCTGCCAGGTAACCCCTGTTACCCGTTTTCCAGCTTTGAAGGATTTTCGAAAATGCAACTTTTACCCAACCAAATCAAGTGATTTTTGGTGGAAACTTTCCACACAACCTATACAACATATCCACACCAAAATCAAGGTCATTTGGTCACAAAAAAATCGCACCAAGTGCTCTGCAAAAACAGGGCAGAATTCGGCCCTTTCTCATGCAAGCTTTCCTTTGATTTTCTTTCCACTTTTTCAACTTATATCCACTAGTTTAACACTTAATCAACATAAATAACACCCAAAATCATCATATCAGTCCAACATGTCCATTGTGGGATTTCATAGAGCCCACTCAAATGATTTCCAACAAAATAAAGATACCCACATGAAGCTACAAGCTTCCAAGTGAAATCTAACTCACTAGAATCAAGTTTCAAAGGTTGGATGATTTACTACCTCTTGGTTGATGAAACTCAGAAATTTCGGCCACTAAGAGCTCCAAGAAAACCGTGGAAATGATGCTCTCTTCCTAGTCCAAGTGAGTCTCCAAGTTGTTGTGAGTTTGTGTAGTGAATTTGGGTGCAAGATTGAAGCAAAATGGTGCAAGATGAAGTTGGTTTTTCTCCTTTCTTCTTCCTTGAGGATGGCCGGCTATGGAGTGAAGAAAGAGAGAGAAATGGCTGACCAAAGAGGCTTCTCTTGGAAGCTTGGTAAAACTTGGGGCCAAAGTTTGGTGAAGGTCAACTATCAATAGTAATCGCACGCGCGTGTTTCGTGTCCGTTTCTCTCGGGTTTGTTTCACTTGTGCACTAAACCTCTAATGCACTTCCTTAAACATCATAATTATTCACTCTTAGTAGTCTAGATTAAGTTTCTTAAATCACCGCTTAGCCGTTCCGGCTCGATTTACGCGAATTTTCGATTCGCGCGCGATAAAGTGAAACTTAAAAGGAATTCTTGTAACGATAATATAAGTAACTACTACTAGGGTAATTAATCATAAAAATAGTTATTTTAGAAATAAAACTATGAGTACTCACACATTGATTCCTCAAGCCTCAAATTTGTTGCGCAGTGCAATTTTCGAAAACTTTCGGCGCGAACACGGTATAAAGCTTAATTAGAACTCATTCACCTCTAATTCCTCAATTAAATTTTCTTAATCTACTATTGATCATTCTTAATTCTCCAAGAAAATTGCACTCTCGGATAGAATATCGCCTCGAAACACGTGTACTCATTATTCCTCACTTAAACGAACCTCCGAAAAATTAAATTTGTTAACGGGACGTTTTAAAAACATAAGGAAGACATTGTTCCATACGAATGGATTTAAAATGATTGAAATAAATTATTCGAAGGAAACGGGTGAATTAATATTTAAATAAACCAATAACATTCGATAAAATAAGAAAATTTTCGGGTCCTCACAGAAAGAAAGGTCTTAGACCCAACTATAATACCATGGATTAAAGAGGCGTACGAAAAGGTAAAGTTGATACGCCAAAGGATTCAAACAGCTCAGAGCCGCCAAAAGAGTTACGCAGATAATCGAAGGAAAGATTTGGAGTTTGCAATTGGAAACCAAGTTTTCCTTAAGACCACTCCCTTAAAAGCAAGTTTGATGGTAGGCAGAGGAAAGAAGTTACAACCAAGATTTGTAGGACCCTATAAAATTCTCCAACGCATGGGGAACGCGGCCTATAGATTAGAGTTACCACCAAGTTTGTCCCGAATCTATAATGTTTTTCATGTATCTATGGCTCAAAAAATACTATCCAAATCCATCCTATGTATTGCAGCCAAAGAATATTGAGATTGATGAATCATTAACCTATGAGGAAAAATCAGTGAAGCTTTTAGACAGAAAAGTGAAGGAGTTGAGGCATAAGCAAATCCCCTTAGTAAAAGTGCTTTGGAGAAACTATGGAGTTGAAGAAGCTACATAGGAATTAGAAGAGGAAATGCGGAAGAACTATTCAGATCTGTTCACTAGATCAGGTGAGAATTTCGAGAACGAAATCTTTTTGAAGCTTTGAAGGGTTGATCTTGCCATCACCTTGAGTTAATCTTGCTAGGGTTTGAAGCTTTGAAGAGGTAAGTGACTAATCTACTTCACTCTTTTGTTTTCAACCAATTGTGGACTAGATTCTAGTAGACTTGTAGTTTGAAAGATTGAATCTTTGATGGGTTTCTTTGAAACGCTGATTTAGGTAGAGGACTTGAGGAAACTTTTCGTGTGTCTCCATGGCAAGTTAGGTAGAGGACTTGAGGTTCATTCTTGTACTTCTATGATGAATGTTGTGATAGATTTTAGTGCTTTAAACCTTGATATTGTGGCTTGTGTGTATATTTCTTGGAAAGCTTAAATCTTGGTTGGATTTTGTTGCAAATTGTGGTGGAAAATTCTGTTTTGAAAGCTTCATGCTGGCCGGAATTTTTGAGTGTTGTTAGCCCTTATTTTTCAAGAAATTTTGGGGGAAATCTTACTCCGCAGACTATGTAGACATTAAACTTTGATTGCAAATTGGATTTGAAAAACAAAACATGAGCTTAAGTGAGAAGGTTGGGTCAAGTGTTTCTGAAAATTTTTCCCACAGGAGACTCTAAACAGTCTTGGGAAATCTATCGTATCTTGGTGTAGAAAAAATCCAAATTGAGTTCTGCATGTTGCGTTTGAAACTAGATTCAGAATACTTTCTACTACCCAAATTTCAGAATTTTTCTCAATTCCTATGAATATCTAGGATTTTCCAAATTGGACTGAAATTTCACACCTGTTCTGTTTTTCTACCTAATGAAGCAGCAAATTGAGACTGAAATTTGACTGATTTGTGGACAGATTCTTACAAATGTGTTTTCTGAAAAAATGTAGTCCTTTGAGTTTAGTTTCCAACAGTATAAAGTTTGCGATTTTTGGAGTTACGGAACTCAAGATATGACTTTTCAAATAACGTCGTGCAAATGAATTTTTCCTCCTTGTGTGCTAAGTAACTTAGGGTGTACGTGAGTGATGGTTTAAGGGGGGATTTAGCTAAAGATGGTTTACATTTAGTGATGGTTGGTTGATATTGCGTCAGGTGTCTAAGGGGATTTCGAAAGGAATCCCGGCGCGGAACAGTAAAGGACTTGCTTGCTCGTTTGCTTTTGGCTTTGGTGAGTGTCAAGTGCATGTCTTATTGCACTCTACTTGGATTGCTCCTTGATGATACTTGTTGATTGTGTGAATTAAATTTGTCGAGGCGAGTGTGTACTTTATCTCACTTGTCCTCTCCTACTTGATTTGATAATTTACTTGCTCGTACTTGACAATTATACTTGTGCTTGTGCTTGTGCTGAAGACGAGATTGAACCTACTAAAGTAGTCGAGACTTCTGGCTCTGCCAACCACTAAGGTAGTAGTTTTTCTACTTTTGTAGTTTTTGTCAAGGATAGTTGGGGTAGTGCTTGTTCTAAGGCCATTGTATTTTGTTTAAGGGTAAAATACATAAAAACCCCCCTGTGGTTAAGGAAATTGACACAAAACTTCCTCATTGTTTAGAAACACCCACTTAACCTCCCTGTGCTTTGGACTTCTTAGGATTTTACCTGCTAACCGGCTGAGAAGCCGATAATAATAAAAAATACCAAAAACACCCTCATATATAATATGTGAAAAGTTACAGATGCAATTAGTCATTAAGAATATGAGTTATCTCGTGTTGTTTTAACATATCCCTATCCCTGGCAACTGCATCCCCACCGAGATAAACATGGTCAGCCACCTTTGAACACTCCTTATCAAAGAAAGCTATCTTTTCTCTTTTAACGAGTCCACCATTCCTATCTGAGTTCCTCTGTATATTAGATAAATCAATCTTCAGCCTCTCTCCACCATTATTCACATCCCTACCACTAGGAGTGCTAGAGAGCGGCCACTCACCAATATCATCAGAACCAGCTTTTGGCCAGTCATCTAAGCTCCAACAAGCAATTGATAATGGCTGCAGTGGGGGGAGACACGACTTATTCTTAAAACTATTCTGGGATCTCGGAGTTAAAGGACCAGAAACTCTGCGACCCTACCCATTACCGTTAGCATTCTCAGGTGGATCTAATCCATCATTTTCACTATACGGGTTAAGAGGTGGCAACGTAGTCTGCGAAGAGGACCATGATGCGGACCTCCAAAACAATTTCCGGCCACCCACAACTTGGTACAGCCGCTGCAAACCACCCTCACAACCACCACCTCCTTCACCACCCGATGGGGCATCCTCCTTCCACTGTTCTCTTCTGGTCTGTTGTTGTTTGTTGTAATTGTAGAGAAACAACCCCAGATGCTTTATGTTGCATTTCCTCAATCCGCCCCCCCAACTTGAAGGTTTTGATTTGATGGGCAAATCCAAAACAGGCGGACCCTTTTAACTCGCTAGCTTCCTTAATCAGTTACAAAAGCGAAATCACACCCCCTCCCTCCCCTCCCCGACCCACAACCACTCTTTCCCCCATCCCCAGCCGTACATAAGAGTACCCCCCAGAAAAAGCCCCCGGTTCTCAGTCCCCCGGATTCTATTCCTCTCTTTGGAATTTCTCGACCACTTTAATTTCTAGGCCCCTATCCCAACTCAAACCACCATCTACTTCCGAGTAGAAGCAGCCTGTAGGATGAGCAAGAATGCTTACGAAGCACTGCAAGCAAGGGATGACGGAGATGGATTAATAAAGGGCATGGATGTCGTCATGGAAGAATCTGCCTTTCCTGCAACAGCATTTGATGATGATGATCATATGAAGCAAGATGAGCAACTGATGAGTGTTAATGGTGGTTCTGGTGAAAGGGAGATCTGGTTTGGAAGAGATCATCGTTGTCATGACATGGAGGGCAAAATTGGAATGAAACAAGTTTCTTCTAGTCACAAGTTACCATTAGGTCGCGTCAATATCACTCGCTAGCTTCCCGGTCGATTAGCAGGTAAAATCCTAAGAAGTCCAAAGCACAAGGGGGTTAAGTGGGTGTTTCTAAACAATGAGGAAGTTTCATGTCAATTTCCTTAACCACAAGGGGGTTTTATGTATTTTACCCTTTGTTTAACTATGCTACTTATCTTTTGACGCACTTGAATGTTATGTATGATGTGCTTGACTTTATTATTCTATGACTTTTAATCTACGTTATAGGTTATGCATATTTTTTTCGAATTATTTTACGTCTTACATATTTATTTCTTGTCTTGCATATTTAATTTGTCACTTAAATTTCACTTAGGCATATTTATCTTACGTTCATGCCTTTAGAAGTATACTAAAATTATGGACGGTCGAAGAAGTAGAAGGGGCCGAGGGCGCGGGGTTAGGGAATCCCAAGCTCATGGGGATGATCAGGGATCAGCAGCCGGACCAAACCAAGGGAAAAGGAATGAAGGGGAAGATCAAATAGCCACCGCTATTAACCGTATGACCGATATTTTAACTCGGTTAACTGATCGTCAGGGTCCAGAACCTGTTAACCAATCTTAGCCTCAGGAGAGAGGGGAGGATAGAGTCTTAGAGCGATTTGCCTCGCCTAAATTTCTTAGAGGACCTGACCCAGAGATGGCAGAGAATTGGTTGGAGAGAATGATTAATATTTTTGCCGCCTTAAACTATAGTGAGGAGAGACGAGTGAATTTCCTTGCCTTCCAATTCGAAGGAGCGGCACATGCTTGGTGGTACCTGATTAGGGGGGAATGGGAAAGAGCACAGACTCCTTGGACTTGGGAAAACTTTGTGAGGGAATTTGATAAGAAGTTTCTCCCGTCCATGATTCAAGAAAAGCGAGAGAATGATTTCATAAAGTTAAGACAGGGAACTTCTAGTGTTGCTGATTATGAGGAGCGATTCACTAAGTTTTCTAAATTTGCTCCGGAGTTAATGACCACTGAAAGAAAAGGATAAGGCGGTTTGTGCAAGGGTTAAATATGAAGATTCAAGAGAGCTTAGTGGCAACTCAAATTTCTACTTTCACTGAGGCTTTGGAGAAAGCACAGCGGGTTGAGAGTGCAAAACTGCAAGTTAGGGATTTTCGTGCAAGGAAGAGAGGCTCTCCTAGTAACCCTCCTAGACAAGTTGATAAGAGCGCCCCACCTCCTAAAATAGGAAGAGGAGCAGGAGGAATAAAAATATCTGGGACACCAAGAGGAGCTCCATCGAGAGGAGCCCACAATGGACGAGGTCAATCGAGAGGAACACCTCAAAGTGGTCAAGCTGCAACTTCTCAAGTTGTTTGTGGCTATTGTGGTAAGCCAAACCACACAAAGAATGAGTGCTGGAGAAAATCGGAGAAGAGCTTGCATTGTGGCAGCGTTGAACATCAGATCTCGAAATGTCCAAATATATCGAAGGAAGAAGGTAGTACTCAGCGGTCAGACAAGTCTACATCTAAGCAATCTAGTGCAGGAGAAAGTCGACTGAGGGTATTGGCTAGAGTTTACACCTTAGACCATCAGCAGGTTCTCGATTCCGCTGAGGTCATTTCAACTTATTTGAGCCAAGGGAGTGAAATTTTGTTAAGAAAAGTTTCATATTCTCAAGTTGTTAGAAAATCTGGAAATTTTCACAGGAGACTCTACGCAGATTTGAGAAATTGGTTATAACTTCGTATAGAAAAGTCGGAATTGAGTTCCGTTTGCTGCGTTTGAAACTACACTCATAGAGCTTCCTACGATATAAAATGCAGAGTTTGATTCAATTTCTATAAATACCAGAAAATTGGCAAATTTGACTGAAAATCCTGCCCTGCACAAGTAAAAATAGGAATGTTGTAGTAGCTTATGGCTCAATTTGGACCAACTTATGAACTGAATCTCTTTGAGGTGTCTTCTAAAGATTATTAGTATTTGAAGTCTAATTTTTAACAGGCCAAGTTGTATGAATTTTTTATATTTATAACTCAAGTTATGATTTTTCTAAAGGAATGGTGCATGTTAGGGTTTTTGGTGCATTTTGGTAATGTGATCACTTGGTGAGGTGTGTGTACTAAATTTGGTGGATAAGAGCGAGTATTAAATAAGAGGAAGGGTGTGATTAGAAGTGCTAATAATAAATTAGTGAAATATAAGTTAAAACAAAAGTACAAGGAAGTTAAGGAAAATAGGCTTGAACCGACGTGCGCCGTTTGATACCGGTTGAGTACACCGCTTGTGTGAGGACTCGTAAAATTTCCTTCTTTTATATCATTTAATTCTATTTATTTTCATGCATTTTCTTTATTTTATTTTACTACCTTAATTTTCTAGACATTTTATAAGTGAATATAGTTTTTAAATTATTTTTCTAGTATAAGTTAGTTCGTGTTAATTTTGAAGTGTATTATGGACGTGGAACCCGCTAGTGCGACAAATGCGGTAAAATTTTGTTTGTAAGGTGAAGTTTTGTGTACTGGAATATTAATTTCAAGGTGCTAGGAGGTAATTAGAGGTTAGCTAGAGAGATTAACCATTAGAAGAAAGAAGATAAGCTTTTAACCCTAAAAGGTGCCACATGTCGCAACCCGATTGGAAGTTGGACTTTTGACCAAGGTTTTTAACTTTCCTAAAACTCTAATTTTGACCAACAATTACTCCATTTTCTTCCTCCTTGGCCGAGATTCTTGAGAGAAGAAAAGAGAGAAACCTTCAACTCCTCAACTTCAATTTGTGCTTGAATCTTGAATTCTAACCAACCAAATTTCAAACCACTCCATAAAATCGTTTGCTAAGGAGATTCCAAGGTATTGGTGGAGGGATTTGTGAAGGGAAAACCCTAAGCTATTATCTTTCTTGAGGTGTCAAGGTACTTTGCTTAGAAATTTCCTCTTTGTTCTTGATAATGGTAAATTAGTGGTTTTTAGTGGCTAAATATGCTATTTTGTGGAAGATTTTCTGGTTTGAGGTAGAGTTTTGATAAATTTCAGATTTAATGGTGATTTTTCTCTCCTTATATGATGAGTAATGGTTGGCCATGATTTCCTAGCTTTAACATGTGAAATATCTAGTGTTTAAGTGCTAGTTTATTTTACCCAAAGAAATTTCAGCTTGTGGGGAAGATTTTCAGCTTAGGGTTTCAATTTGGGGACTTTCTTGTGAATGATCTTGGAGCTATTAATTGGCTCAAATTGAAGGGTATTGCGGCCCTAATTAGATGTGTTTTATCGCCTATGAATTGTATGTGCAATTGTGGTTGAATTGAATTGAGTTTGGTGTTGACTTGTAGGGTGGAAAAGTAAAGGAAAAACAAGGGAAGTGCTGCTGAATTTTCGCAGGAATCCTTGAGCAGTTTTGTGGAATTTACTATATCTTGTTGTAGAAATATCAGAATTAAGTTCTGTTTGTTGAGTTTTAAACTAGATTCATAGATCTATAAACCGTGAGAATTTCAGACCCTGGTTCTGTCTGTCCGATTTATGGTGATTTTTCAAAGTTGACTGAAATTGCATACCTGTTCTGTCTTCTACTGGATAAAACAGAAATTTGAGGCTCAAATTTGACTGACTTGTGATCTGAATCTTATAAATGTGTCTTCTGAGAAATTGTACCCCTTTGAGTCTATTTTATGGCGGTATAAATTTTATCAATTTTGGACTTAAGAATTTTGAGATATGATTTTTCAAATGGTGGTGCGCAAAACTGGAAAATTCTGTTTTCTTAAGAACAATGCTTACTTTCTTTTCCCACCTTAAGTTTGGAATTAGTAAATCATTGTAGGTATGGTTTTGGTAGAAAGTGAGGGGTTTTGGGGTCATTCACGTTCTTAGGACCAACCGTTACCCTTTTTACTCCAAAGCCACCTTTTATCTCTTTGTAAGCAGTTCACTTGGGTAAGCATATAACTCGTAGTTGAGCCTCAATTGTGCATTCCGTTTACTGGGTTGTGAATGCGGAAACCCTAATTTTCTTGTCTTGGTTATTCTAGGATTTCTCGGTGATTAAAGCCCTACTTTGGGTGAAAACTTTTGACGTATCTTTACTTGAATTGGTGAGTATACCACTCCCCTCAATTGTTGCGTAACTTGGTATATGTGCTTGTAAGGTGTGACTTGAATGACTGTATCACCTGTTTATTTTGTATGAGACGAGAGTGTACTTTATCACACTCGTTCTCTGGCCTGTGTGACTTGTTTCCTGTATACACTTGAATCTATTACCTGTACCTAATGTAATGTCGTTTAGACGCGTATCCAACGACCTTCCTGTGCCTGTTAAATCTGAGCTCAACCTCATGGGTAGTTACTTGATTCGAGCTAGCAAGGGCTTGGTCGAGGAGATTAACGACCCATAGGTGCCTGTTCCTGGGAAATCTTTGGGTATTGGAGACTCTGGATTTCCGGTATACTCGAGTACTACCATTCCTGTTCCTGTTTGGCGTTCGGGCCCGGTAAGGGATATGTTTGGTGAATGGGATTTGGCATTCTAAGAGGAGTCTACAGACATGTTTGTTTCATTAAACGTTGACGGAGGGTCAACGAGTTTGGATCAAGTACTGCAATGGGAATTTGGCTCTTGAGAGCCACCTGTATCCTTTCCATTTAAGATGTTATTTATTTCTTATGTGCCGTGTCTATTTGAGTAAAGGAAACTAAATTTTCATGGTTCATGATTGCTTGTGTTTTGGGTACCTCATTAAGTTTAAGCTCATCCCCTTCCCGTTATCTCTTGTTTTCCTTACAAGGACAAACTTTGAAACCATGATTTGGAAGAAAAGGGGTCGGGCTAGAGTAACCGATCTTTTGTTAAGCTCCTAGAAAGCCTTACGTGTGTTTTGTATATATATATACGGATATTTTGACTTATACTTCAAGTAACTTGTTGAAGCCACTAATGTCTATATGTTGGGTATAGTTATGTATATTCGTTGAGAATTGCATGTGTGTATGGTTGTATGAACTTTAATTGTAACCGTTGGAAGGATTATGACGTGGCAGTCACTGTTCATTTTCAGTTTTGTTTTGTTCTTCGTTATTCATGGTGTGTGAATCATTTGATCATAGTGTTGTCGATCAGTATAGTTTGGCCTTCGTGTTCTTGGTTTAGTAAGCTCCGATTGTGGGATTTCTTGGGGTTCTACCGCGTGTTACTTTAGGGTCCGCAAGTGTTTTGACTCCGTAGTCCTGGCGAGAGTTGCGCAGGCGGTCCGCCGAACCCTTTGGTTCGTTTTAGGGGAAGGTGGGGCTGTCACCACTTGACCAATACTTTCTTGCCTTAATTTTCTTGTTCTTATTTCACCTAATCCTCCCTAAATTCCTTCTTAATCCAGCCGAAATATTTGACTAATAAAAGGTGAGAAAAGAAAAAAAAGCAGCAAAACTTGGTTGCTAAGTGTTGGCAATCCACGATAGCTTTGACCAAATGAGTTTTCTTTCTTCTTATCTTCTTCTTGGTCCATTTTTCTTCATTTCTTGCTTGGTTTGGCCAAACCATTGGAGAGGGAAAAGAGAGGAGAAAACTTCCATTCCTACCTTGATTCTTACCTTGTTTGAGTGAAGATCAACAAGAACAACAAAACTAAATCGAACAAAGTGGCAAAAAGTAGCAAGGAAGCTTGTAGTGGAGTTTCTTTGGAGAGGAAAGGCTTGGTTTTCCATTTTCTCTTGGAGGATTAAAGGTAATAAGCTGGAAAATTATCTTTCTCTTTCTTATCTTGCAATTTATTGGGAAGATGACTTGAAATTGGAAGTTTTATGGAAGATAACCTAGATTTATGAATATTGGTGAAATTTCCAGCTTAAGATTTCATTTTCCAGCCTTGATTTGTGTTTTTCAGCTATGATATGATGGTATCTAGCCTTGTTGTGAAGATTTATAGCTTTATTGTGACTTTTTAGCTTTCAACTAGGAATTTCCAGCTTTAGTTCCACAATTTCAGCTTTAATAGAGAAATTTTCAACTTTGATATTGTGATGATATATGCTAGAAATGAGCTACAATTAGATGGTTTATGGCCTAGATTAAGAGCTGTTTTATCTTGTTGCTTGTGTATTGATTTGGGGCTGATTTGAGAAGAAAATAAAGCCTTGAAATGGCTGAAAAATTAGGAAAATACAAAGGAAATGCTGTCCGTTTTATTTCGTGAAGTTCAAGCAAATAAAATTGGAACTTGAGTGGTGATTCTTGGTTGAATTGAACTTAAGTTGTTTAGGGTATTTGAGTTCCCCTTAGTAGGGATGTATAACCTAAAATTTTTGCCAAAACTTATATATTTTATTAAGAGAAAGTAGCGACCACTTTAAACAAGATATTCTCATTCCTTACACCAAGTTTCGAACTTAAAAGTTTTAAACGCTCATTTATCGAAACTAAAAGAGCAAGCATGAATTTTCTAGGGTTTAATAAGTAAAATGAGTACTACTTAAATGAGTTCTATTTACTTGATTTTGTTTAAGCGAAACTCTTATATTTTGAAACCCTAATTGATTTCAAGTTGCTATACGATATTTTACCGCAAATTTTGACTTTAACCAGGGAGTTGAACCTGAACTTGGTTTTGGAAAGCAGTAAATCATTGGTGAGTGTTCCAACTGCATGTTCCCTGCTCATTGTTGCTAGAAATTTACTAAAGACCTTAGTTGACATTTCATAGGCGAGTGTGTACTTTATCGCACTTGACCTAACTCAACTAAACACTTGATATTTCATTCATGCATGTACAAGTAACTTGATTTGCATGTGACCTGTATATTGAATTGAAATACTTGAAATGCTTGGAAATGTGACATGCTAGACATTATTTGTGACTTGGTTAGGGCTAGGCGAGTGTGCCCTTATTCACACTCGTCTTCCCCTTCTTGAATGATCTTGTACTTGGTTGAACTTGATTGACCTATACTTGTGTTTGTACTTGTGCTTGACTTGGAAGTGCTGAGCGGCAGCATGTACCACACTCAATCCAAGTAGGAGGTGCCTCTCATTCCGTCTCCGTACTTTTATCTTGATTAAGTCGATTGGAAATGTTATCTTATCGACTATACTGACTGCTTAGGAACCCAAACCCCACTGGCTAGTTAATCGAGTCGAGCCGGCAAGGGCCTGGTCGATTAGATAACGAACCATGGGTCTCTAGTTTTGTCGAGTGGAGTGTTATCTCTTCGACTAATTGGTATGCTCGAGTATTACCACCAGTGTTTATCTTGGAGTTCGGGCCCGGTAGGGGGTTTGAATGGTGGACGGAGATTGGAGTTAAGTGGTGCTCTACTGGACTTGTTATGATTCCATGGTTGACGGAGTGTCAACATGTTTTGAACAAGTGGCCACGGAACCTACTCCCGAGAGCAGACTGTATCCTTTTACCTGGAAATGTTGGATATCTAATAATTTGCTAATTGAATTGTTATTGCTCATTTTTATGAACTCTTATGCTCGCTACTTTGATATTTCAAGTTTTATACAATGGTCAACTCGCTACTTGGGTTTGCATGATGTTTTGGAACCTCACTGAGCTTTGGCTCATCTTGTTAGTTTTGTTTTCCTTACAGGTGATACGAGCATAGGCGTGAGGCTGGTACAAGCTGGTGTCATCTAGTTTTGACTTTTGTGATTGTACTTGCGCTAGTGCTCGATTAGGGTTGAAAGTTATCTAGAACTTGAATCTTTTGTTATATTGGGAAATGTATGAATGTTTGAGATAGAATTGGGTATAAATGTACATCCTAAGTTTGGGAACTGTTGTTTCATTTACTTTTGAAGTTGTAACCCGTTCTATTGAAGTGAGTGAGTGAGTTCTGGCGAGAGTTGGGTAGGCGGTCCGCTAAAACCTGGGGTACGCCCTAGGGAGAGGTGGGGCATCACAATTCCTATTTACCATCACCTAGCTAAGGTTCTAATTGACTCTGGTGCTACACATTCTTTTGTAAACCCTGAATTCATGAGTGGGATAGATGTGAGGCCGATTAAGTTATCCTATGACTTGGAAGTTAAAACGCCTACGGGAGATCAAAGTTTGATTGCTAATTTGATGTATAGAAATTGTGAGGTATGTGTTAGAGAGCGAAAGTTGTTGGCCAACTTGATAGATCTAGCTATTAAGGGGTATGATGTTATCCTAGGCATGGATTGGTTAGCTCGTTACCACGCTCAGTTGAATTGTAAGATGAAACGGTAGAGTTATGTATTCCGGGAGAGGCAACCCTAAAGTTGGATGTAAGGGGTAGACTAGTCTCGTTTGCTCTTATTTCAGGAATTCGAGTTAGGAGGTTATTGAGTAAGGGAGCTCAAGGATATTTAGTTTTTCTTATAAACACTCCTGGGGATAAGGTGAGGTTGGAAGATATGCCAGTGGTAAAGGAATACCCAGATATTTTCCCGAGGAACTAGAGTCATTGCCGCCTGAAAAAGATATAGCATTTAAAATTGATGTGGTTCCAGGGGTAGCACCTATCTCTAAGACACCTTATAGAATGGCTCCAGCTGAATTAAAAGAATTGAAGTTGCAATTGCAGGATTTACTAGAGCGAGACTTTATTAGAGAAAATGATTCTCCGTGGGGAGCTCCAGTGTTATTTGTTAAGAAGAAGGACGGGAGCTTGAGATTGTGTATAGATTACCGAGACTTGAATGATGTCACTGTTAAAAACAAGTATGCTTTGCCCCACATTGATGAATTGTTCGACAAATTGCAAGGGGCGGTAGTATTTTCAAAGTTGGATCTCAAGCAGGGTTATTATCAATTGAGGATTTTAAAAAAGGATATACCTAAGACTGCCTTTAATTCAAAATATGGGCACTTTGAATTTGCCGTGATGCCGTTTTGGTTAACTAATGCTCCTGCAGCCTTCATAGACTTAACGCATTGAGTCTTTAAGCCTTATCTAGATCAATTTGTGGTGATGTTCATTGATGATATACTGGTGTACTCTAACACTTTGGAAGATCACGATAAACATTTGAAGATTGTCTTGCAAACCTTGAGAGAACATCAACTGTACGCTAAATTCAACAAATGTGAGTTCTGGTTGAAGGAAGTAACTTTCTAGGTTATATAATTTCCAAGGAAGGAATTAAGGTGGATCCGGCCAAAGTAGAAGCAGTTTCTAAGTGGAAGCAATCGGAAAACCCTACTGAAGTTTGAATTTTCTTAGGGTTAGCAGGGTATTATCGTAGATTTATCAAGGATTTTTCTAATATTGCGGGACCGTTAACCGAGTTGACTAAGAAAAGTGAAAAGTTCATTTAGAATTCTAAATGTGAGGAAAGTTTTCAAGAGTTAAAGAGACGATTGACAAGGGCACCTATCTTAGCCTTACCTAGTGGAAAAGATAGTTTTGTAGTTTACACAGATGCTTCAAAAGAAGGATTGAGGTGTGTGTTGATGCAAAATAAAAAGGTGATTTCCCAGGCCTCTCGAAAGTTAAAATCTCATGAGAGAAATTACCCGACTCACGATCTGGAGTTGGCAGCAGTAGTGTTTGCATTGAAGAAGTGGAGACATTATCTATATAGGGTGTGACGTTTGAGGTCTTTATCGATCACAAGAGTTTTAAGTACTTGTTTTCCCAAAAAGAGTTGAACTTGCAACAACGTAGATGGGTGGGGTTCTTGGAAGATTATGACTGTACGATTAATTACCACCCGGGGAAAGCTAATGTGGTAGCTGATGCCTTAAATCTGCTCATTTTCTACCAATTAATATGAAGTACTCATTGGAGAAGCTAGCCAAGTTGTATTTGGATGAAATTATAAGATTACTTGGAATACCAGTAAGTATAGTGTCCAATCGAGACCCTCGATTTGTTTCTCGATTCTGGCAGAAGATGCAAGAAATGTTAGGAACTAAATTGAACTTTAGTACTACCTAGTACTTAACATTGGTAGAGTTTGCTTATAATAATAGCTTTCATTCATCTATTCAAATGGCTCCTTATGAGGCTCTTTATGGTCGAAAATGTCGATCTCCGGTTTGTTGGAATGAAATAGGCGAAAGAAAGGTCTTAGACCCAACTATAGTACCATGGATTGAAGAGGCATACGAAAAGGTAAAGTTGATACGCCAAAGGATTAAAACAGTTCAGAGCCGCCAAAAGAGTTACGCAGATAATCGAAGGAAAGATTTGAAATTTGCAATTGGAGACCAAGTTTTCCTTAAGATCACTCCCTTAAAAGCAAGTTTGATGGCAGGCAGAGGAAAGAAGTTCCAACCAAGATTTGTAAGACCCTATAAAATTTTCCAACGTGTGGGGAACACGGCCTATAGCTTAGAGCTACTACCAAGTTTGTCCCGAATCTATAATATTTTTCATGTATTTATGCTCAAGAAATACCATCCAGATCCATCCCATGCACTGCACCCAGAGAATATTGAGATTGATGAGGCATTAATCTATAAGGAAAAACCAGTGAAGCTTTTGGACAGAAAAGTGAAGGAGTTGAGGCATATGCAAATCCCCTTAGTGAAAGTGCTTTGGAGAAACCATGGAGTTGAAGAAGCTACATGGGAATTAGAAGAGGAAATGCAGAAGAACTATCCAGATCTGTTCACTAGGCCAGGTGAGAATTTCGAGAACGAAATCCTTTTAAGGGGGAGAGGATATGATGACCCAGAAAAATTATTTTCTCACCTCCCAACTATTTGCATTTCTATTTAAATTATGTTTTTGCAAAAATTTGCATTCATTAAATGTTTTACTTGTTAATTGACAAAAGAGTTTCTCTTACTTGTTTATTTTAACTTTCGAGCGATTAAATTCTTGAAAATTGTTAATTTTGCGACTTATTGATGAATTTGACCCTAGGAGACTATAAGTTGAGACATTAGTAAAGTTAAGAAAGATTTTGGGAGTTAAAAGAAGGTTAGAGGAGCTAAGGGTGGATGGTAAGAAAACTTAAGTAGGAGACACTATTGGACACTATTCAAAGTTGACCTTGCAAACCCTTCTTGTGGCTTGTATATTACCTCCAAAAACAACCAAAAGACCTTCATTTTTTCTTCTTGGATGGCCAAAACTTGAGAGAGGAAGAGAGGGAAAGAAATTTCATCCTTCTTGAAAATTTTGAAGACCCAAACTTTCCTTCCACCAATCTACTTGCACCTTTGGAAGATTTTGAGAGAAAGAGGCTCCTAAGGGTTGATCTTGCCATCACCTTGAGTTAATCTTGCTAGGGTTTGAAGCTTTGAAGAGGTAAGTGACTAATCTACTTCACTCTTTTGTTTTCAAGGAATTGTGTACTAGATTCTAGTAGACTTGTAGTTTGAAAGATTGAATCTTTGATGGGTTTCTTTGAAACCTTGATTTAGGTAGAGGACTTGAGGAAAAATTTCTTGTGTCTCCATGGCAAGCTAGGTAGAGGACTTGAGGTACTTTTTTGTGCTTTTATGATGAATGTTGTGATAGATTTTAGTGCTTTAAACCTTGATATTGTGGATTGTGTGTATATTTCTTGGAAAGCTTAAATCTTAGTTCGATTTTGTTGCAAATTGTGGTGGAAAATTCTGTTTTGAAAGCTTCATGCTGGCCGTAATTTTTGAGTTTTGTTAGCCCTTATTTTTCAAGAAATTTTGGGGGAAATCTTGCTCCACCAACTGTGTAGACATTAAACTTTGATTGCAAGTTGGATTTGAAAAAAAAAACACGAGCCTAAGTGAGAAGGTTGGGTCAAGTGTTTCTGAAAATTTTTCCCGCAGGAGACTCTAAGTAGTTTTGGAAAATCTGTCGTATCTTGGTGTAGAAAAATCCAAATTGAGTTCTGCTTGTTGCGTTTGAAACTAGATTTAGAGTACATTCTACCGTATAAAGTTCAGAATTTTTTTCAATTCCTATGAATATCTATAATTTTCCAAATTTGACTGAAATTTCACACCTGTTCTGTTTTTCTACCTGATGAAGCAAAAAATTGAGACTGGAATTTGACTGATTTGTGGATAGGGTCTTACAAATGTGTCTTCTTGTAAAATGTATTCCTTTGAGTATAGTTTCCAACGGTAAAAAGTTTATGATTTTTGGAGTTACGAAACTCAAGATATGATTTTTCAAATAACGTCGCGCAAAGCTGAATTTCTGGTTTAAAACAAAATCGTTCTTTTAAGAACTTCCAACTTTCCTTTGAATTTGTTAGTCCGTTTCAAGTTTGATTTCATGGATGGATACAAGGTCTCATGTGACTTTAACCCCTCGTTTTGAATGGTGATTTTCGAAGGATTTAGACCTCTCTTGATGTATTTGTCTTAGTTGATTAAACAAATGAATTTTTCCTCCTTGTGTGCTAAGTAACTTAGGGTGTACATGAGTGATGGTTTAAGGGGGGGGGGGCATTTGGCTAAAGATTATTTACATTTAGTGATGGTTGGTTGATATTGTTTCAGGTGTCCAAGGGGATTTCGAAAGGAATCCCAGCGCGGAACAGTAAGGACTTGCTTGCTCGTTTGCTTTTGGCTTTGGTGAGTGTCAAATGCATGTCTTATTGCTCTCTACTTGGATTGCTCCTTGATGATACTTGTTGATTGTGTGAATTAAACTTGTCGAGGCAAGTGTGTATTTTATCTTACTCGTCCTCTCCTGCTTGATTTGACAATTTACTTGCTTGTACTTGACAATTATACTTGTGCTTGTGCTTGACTTGGCGTCGATTTGAGAGCAATCTCATCGACTTATACTTGATCTTTGGGGCCCCAAAACCCAATGGCTAGCCATTCAACTCAAGCCAACAAGGGCTTGGTTGAGAAGTTTGGTGAACCTTGGGCTCGTGTACTTGACTTGCTTGGATATACTCGAGTAATATCACATCTTGTTTGACGTGCGGGCCCGACAAAGGGTGTAATGGTGGACGGAAATTGGTGAAAAGTGGGGTTCTACGGACTTGTTATTTGCTTGGTTGACGGAGTGTCAACATTTGGAAATCGTGGTTCAAAAGTATCGAATTGTGGATTTAACTCCTGAGAGCTCCTGTATTCTTTATTGATTGTGTTTTTGTTTTCTCTTGTGAATTTACGTAAAAGATTATGGCTGCTCTTCTTGATTTACATATTATTCATGCTAGTTGTACTCGTTTGCTTGCCTGCTTTTCTTAGCCTCACTGAGCGTTAGCTCACCTCTTTAAGTTTGATTTCCTTATCAGGATTTTGAAGTGGAGAGAATTTTGAAGACGCTGGCCTTGGCTATATTTTTGTCTAGCTATGTATGTAAATGATTTAAGTGATCTCCTGATAGTTGTAATTTGGGACGCTTGATGTATTTTTTAAATATTATGGTGTAGTTAATGAATGACTTTTGAAGGAAGTGACTTCTTATATAAATTAGTAACTTGTTGGTTGGGTAGTTCTAAGTTATAAACTTGACTCGTAGTGAGTCCTAGCGAGAGCTAGGCAGGCAGCTCGCCGAAACCCTAGAGTTCACTCTAAGGAGAAGTGGGGTCATCACAAATTAATCATGATTTTACAAACAAAAGTGCCAAATACTTGCTCGAAGGATAAGCATAATAACCAAGTTTATTTCATCCAATACAGAAGAGATTAAGCCTCACCTAGGCATGAAACTTTAGAACAACATAATAAAAAGAGAAACAAAATTCAAACTTGTATTTTCACTAAATATAAGATTCAGATACAATAAATAAAGTGTAGTAGAGAGGTCACTCTTGTCACATGAGCCTCCAACTCTCCATCTTCAATTCTTCATCTTCATCCTTGTTATCTACATACAAGAGAGGTTAAGCTAAACTATCTTGCTCTACTCCTATACAAGCATAAACTAGAAGTTTTGTAGCTTATGAGCTACATTTTTAGTGTAGTGTTTCTTTCCTCCAAGTTCCAAGCTTAGCTCCCCAAAACTTAGCGTAAATCAAAGGAACAATCCCTTATTCATAGAGAATTTTTCAAGCCTCTTTGTGTCTTCTTCAATGTGAACATAGCTTTCCAAAAAATCAAAAGTTATGGTTCCAATAGAATCTTCAAGGATTGAAGTGACAAAAGTTGTTCTTGAAGTAGCTTAAGCTTGTTCATCAAGCCACCAAAATGCCTTGTCAACTTTCTAAATAAAAGCAATTAAGTATGGCTCAAAAGGAGTCAAGTTGCACACGTTGTACAACTTACAAGCTGAATCGTGGCTGGGAGAAACTGGAGTAGAAACTAGGGCAAGTAAAACCAATTTCAAGCCCAATTTTTGTTCAATGTTTTGAGTGAAATTTTTGAGAAGCCAATCTATTTGCAAACTACCCCAAAATCCATTTCAGCCAAGGCTGGTTTCTCTTCCCTGCTTTGCAACCATTTTTCACTCTCGCTTTCATTGCTTAGTGACTTGATACTTTCATTCTCTTGTCCCTTTTTTTAGCAAAATCATCCATACAAAGCAAATAAATTAGGACAAAGATAACAATATTCATTGATCACACTCAAGTACAACTTCTTTGACAAAATCACCACTTCAATCCTGGTTTCCACTCAAAAAATGACCAAAAATTCCTGAAGTAACGACAAAATATAGTGCATAATAAATACTTATCAAATGTTAATAAGTATTATTCAATAAAATTCCATACGTTGTAAGAATTATGCAATTAATGTAGAATTAAAAATGAAAAAGAGGATAACATTTATTTACCTTTGAGGTTTCATATACGAGTATTGAATTAGAATCATTAACAATTTTGCTAAGGATAAAATTTGTAAATTTTAGTTGGTTGTGTATTAATATTAGACTACTCTAAGGAGTTGTATGGCTTGAAAGAGGAAAGAAAAGAATAAAAAGAAGAACGGCCACAAAGTTTAGATGAAAAATGAGAATAATGAAAAATGGGAACAGTGAGAATGGTAAGACCTAGAGAGAAATCAAGCATGATTTGTTTTTCAGTGATTTGGACTCTATGTGGCAATAGATATTAAAAAGAGAATAAGATTTGCAAATTAATTATTTTGGGATTATTTAATTTATAGAAAAGGTTATTTGTGCAAAACACTCAAACTAGGAGCGCATTAGATAAGCCTACCATGATTTAACTTGGTTTTCATTTTCGACTCCAAGTATGGGAATATACCGAATGTTTAGTTCTCAATTACTTGAAAGGTATTTTGTGAGGACCCGTAAAATTTTCCTATTTCATATCGTTTAATTCTATTTCTTTACATGCATTTTCTTTATTTTATTCTACTACCTTAATTTTCTGGACATTTTATAAGTGAATATGGTTTTCTAAAACATTTTTCTAGTATAAGTTAGTTCAGGTTAGTTTGGGAGTGTATTAAGGACATGGGACCCGCTAGTGCGTTAAGTGAGAGAAATTCGGCCAATTAGGTTAAGTTGTGCAGTAAGGCATTAAATTACTAGATGTTAAGAGACAATTAGAGGTTGGTTAGATATTTGATCATTGGAAAGCAAAAGGATAAGAAAGAAATCCAAAAAGGGACACGTGTCGCGTCGCGGTTGGACCAAGCTTGCCTAACTTTCTTTCAACTTTACCAAAAGCTAATTTTGACCAAAATCATCTTCATTTTAGCATCTTGGTGGCCGAAACTTTGAGAGAGAGAAAGGGAGAGAAAGCTTCAACTTTTCTTTCAATTTCTTGTCCAAAATTCGAAATCCAACCGATAGAATTCCGAATTTCTCCGTAGAAATAGCTCATTAAAGAAGATTCAAGGTGCTTGTGGAGTTATTTTGCAAAGGAGAGCTCTAAGTTGCTACCTTTCTTGAAGATTAAGGTATTTTGCTTGGAACTTCATTTTTGTCCATAATAATGGTGAATTAGCGGCTTATATCGGTTAAGGAGCTTGTTTTATGGATGATTTTGTGGATTAAAGTGAAGTTTGGTGAATTTATTATTTTCTTGGGAATTTTTCTGATTTCATATGATAATCATAGTTGGCTTGGATTGATGGCTTAATATGGTGTAATTTGGAGTTATTATACGTTAATTGTGGTGAATTGCGGAAAATTTCAACTTTAGGGTTTCTATATGGTAGTAATCTGTCCTGTTTTTGCACTGTATGTTCGACCTTGAGAGAGACTGAATCAGCCCTTTCTCAAAACAGGAAAGTTGTAGGTATTTGAGTTAGCTAGCTACTGGTAAAATTTCAGCTCAATCGGAGCATCAAAACTTGTGAAATGACTGAAATACCCTTGACTGCCCACAAGCCTTGTTACACGGACAGATTTCTGTTCTCTCTGGAATTTCGATTTTTGACCATGAAAATGCATGATTTGGCTTTGGAGGTCTTCATAAGAAATGTAGGTATATGTCTTGGCTTCGAAACTCCATAAGATTCGTCTCAATCGGACAAGTGTAGCTTCGGTTGTGGTTGTTATGCCGAAAGGTGCGTGGAACTTGATGATTCCAGAATTTTCTTTGCTTGACCTGATATTTGTAACTTAAGGTGTGGAGCTTAATTGTGATTGATTTTGGAGCTATCAATTGGCTCATTTGAAGGGTATTGTGGCCCTAATTAGATGTGTTTTAATGCCTATGAATTGTATGTGCAATGGTGGTTGGTTTGAGATGGATTTTGGTGTAGGGTGGAAAAGTATAAAATTTAAGGGGAAATGCTGTCCAATTTTCTAGGCCACTTGGTTCCTTCAAGTTTGAGTTGGTTCTTGGGAGATGAAGGGCTTTTGGGTTATTCAAGCCCCTAGGTCCTCCTGTTACCTTTTGTTCCAAAAATCACGCTTTTGCAACCTTGCATTCGTAGCTCATTTGGATAGGCATACGACTCGTAGTCGAGCCTCACTGGTGCATTTCATTTACTAGAATTCGGGATGTGAAAATCTCAATTGTTTACTTTGGTTATTTTAGGGTTTCTGGGCGATTAAAGTCATTTTGGAGGAAAACTTTTGAAGTATCTGCACTTGAATTGGTGAGTGTACCACTCCCCTCATTTGTTGCTTAACTTGGTTTCTGTTCATGCAATCTGTAATTTGAATGACCGTACTATCTGTTTATTCCATTGAAACAAGGGTGTACTTTATCACCCTCGTTCTCTTGTCAGTATGCCTAATTACTGTGGAAAAATGTGAATCTGTTATCTGTGCTTAATCTACTGCTGGTTGGACATTGTATCCAACGACCTTTCTGTTATCTCTGAGCTCAAATCCTGTGGCTAGTTATTCGAGTCGAGCCGATAAGGGCCTGGTCGATTAGATAACGAACCACGGTAGTCTGTTTCTAAGAAATCCTTGGGTAATTGAGACTCTGGATTTTTGGTATACTCGAGTATTACCACCCACTGTTACTGTTGAGGTGTTCGGGCCCGGTAAGGGGTATGTTTGGTGGACGGAATTCGGTGTAAAGTGGGGTCTATGGACATGTTGGTTCTATCTATGTTGACGGAGAGTCAACGGGTTTGGATCAAGTATCGCAATTGGGCATTTTGGCTCCTGAGAGCTACCTGTATCCTTTCCAGTTGAGATAATTGTTCATTTCCATATATGTGCATATGTACCTTCAAAGTGAAATGCCATAATTCGTGACTACTTGTCTTTTGGTACCTCATTGAGCGTAAGCTCACCCCCTTCCCGTTATCTTTGTTTTCCTTACAGGAAACAACACTTTTGAACCACGATTTTGAAGAAAGTGTCAAGCTAGTGTAAATGTCATTTTGTTACGCTTTGTTGTAATCAAAACCCTAGTTGCTTTTATCAAGTATCACGTTTTGACTTGTAAAGCTTTCTATGTATGTACGTAAGTGTTTAAGCATGTATGTTAGGTGTATTCGTTTGAGATGCTACTTGTAATCATTCGAAACATTTTAGTTGTGTGTGATCGGCGTAGTAGTTTCCGATTGTGTGATCCGACTTTGTAGTCCTGGCGAGAGTTGGGCAGGCGGTCCGCCAAACCCTTTGGTTCGCCTTAGGGGAAGGTGGGGCTGTCACATATTTCCTTTTTATCCTTAAAGGAAGCAAGTTTAAGTTAGCTACATTGTTGTTATTAGGTAAAAAGGACGATGATGCCTCTAGTACGTGAGTGAATCAAGTTTTGGATTTGCTTAAGGAGTTACCTCTCTATGATTTCTAAACATGTTTAATCGTAATTATTTTTGCTCAATTTACATTATTTAAGTAAAATTGAATCATGTATGATTAAGTATATAGTCTAAATGTTATAATTATTTAGAATGGCATGTTTTGTGATTAAACTATGTATTTTATGATGAATTCATATTATGTGTGATATGTATAGATAAATGGTATAACCATATTAGGTTTTAAATGGACATGAAATAATTGGTAGAAACTATAGTCTTGTCATGTTATGAAGCAAAAATTAGATAAAATGCTTGATTGGTTATTCATTGTCAATTTTAACCCATGATTTTCTTGGTAGATCAAGTGAAAATCAAGAAAAGTACTTGATCTATTGTCCTCCTAGATTGGAGTTAAACACTAGGCTAACTATTCAATACCGATGACGGCGTGTGCTAGTTATGAGCTGATAACAACTGTGAGGACCCGAAATTTATTTTATATTTTATTTTATTTCTCTGGATACATTTTCTTTACTTTACTTTATTACCTTGATTTCCTAGATATGAGTCAAGATTTTAATCATTTTTCTTTTATAAGTTAGTGCATGTTAAGTTCGTAGTGCATTATGAAAGTAGGACCCACTAGTGAGGTGTGTGCGATAAATTTTGAAGATTAGGAGGAGTTTTGTGCAAAGGGATATTATTTTATAAGGTGTTAAGGGATAATTAGAGGTTGGCTAGATATTTTAGTATTTGCAAGACCATTAGATGAGGATTAACCTTGAAGAGCCATTTGTCAACAAAGCCATGGAGCTTTGACTTGGATCAAGACCATTCTTAGCCTTTAATTAAAAAAAATTGACCAAAAACCTCTCATCTTTCCTTCTCCTTGGCCGACTTTCTTGAGCAAGAAAAAGAGAGAAAGAAACTCCATCTTCAACCTTGAATCTTGCTTGAATCCTTGAGTTTTCATCTTAAACTTGCAATCCAAACCATAAAAAGTGACATTTAGGGAGGAAGAAGGACTTTGGTGGAAAGATTTGGGAGAAAAAAGCTCTTGGGTTGCATTTCTTCATAGGGTTTCAAGGTAACCATGTCTAGAAACCATCTCTTCTCTTTTAACTTGCATTTGAGTAGATTTAAGACTTGATTTTGGTAGATTTCTTGGAAAACTTCATAGTTTGTGTGGTGGTTGGAAAATTCCAGCTTTGAATAAGAAATTTCCGCTTTGATATGTTACTTTGAGCTTGGGTATGATCTAGTAGTTTTGCCATGTGAATTCTCTAGCTTTTATATGTTATTTTGGTTTCATTATAGAAATTTTCAGCTTGTAGAGGTGAATTTCAGCTTAGGGTTAACAATTTTCCTGCTTTATTATGGTTGTTTTTGAGCTAGATAATTGTCTATTTTGGGTGGCTTTGTGGCCTTAAACAAGTGTCCTTTATAGGCTATGACTTGTAGTTGTGATTGAGGTTGGATTGCTAAGAAAATAAGTGTTGAGTTTGGAAGGGAAAATTAAGGAAATAAGGGGAAGTGCTGCTGAAATTTTGTTTCTCTCTTTGTTGTGATATGAGTGATTTAGAGAGGTGATTTTGGATTGGTTTAGACTTAGATTACTTATGATTTCTTGAATCTACCTTGGTAGTGACATATCAGCTGAATTTTTGTCAAAAACCATGTGTAAAACAAGAGGAAAAGCAATGGTTTCTTCTAGCATGCTTTCTAGTTTCACTTGTTCCACTTTAAACTCGAGGTTGGTTGTTTTTCGTCTAAAAGTTATGCATATACCTTACGTATCTTTTGCTAAGCTTCATGATTTAGAAATATCTAATTTTTCCTCTTTTGGTCTCTTACATCTTTTGAGTCTAGGTGTTTTCTTTCATAACTAATAATTTACTTGAATCATAGCCCTAGATTGCACTTGGATAGTCTTCGATTGGCACTTTCAAATTTGTCTTTGAACTTTGTGTTTGAGAGGCCAAACTTGGATAGGTGTTGGCTCATAGTTGAGTCTAAAGTGTACACTTCATTAACCTAAGTTTTGAAAGATTGGACCATGACATTTTGTCTTGGTTATTTTAGGGTTTGACAGTGTAAACGAGCACAACCTGGGATTGAACGTTTAGCATTGCCCTACTTTAAAAAGATGAGTGTACCACTTGTATGACTTGTTGTTTAAGTGAACTACTTGTGATTGCAAATGTATGATTTGTATGACTGTGATTTGGTTTAATGTGGACTGGACGGGTGTGTACTTTATCACACTCGATTCCACTTGACTGTTTGACTAGTCTGTGAGGACACGTAAAACCCTTTCAATTTTATTTTATTCTATTTTATTTATTTCTATATCCTCTTATTTCATTTTATTTTATTCTATTTTAGTTCATTAAATTATTCCATGGCATTTGCATCGAAACGAAAAATTCTTTATAGTTGTTGCACGTACTTAAATTGTTTCATTTTTTTTATTATTATTGCATGAGTATTTAAATTTCACGTATGGGTTTAGGCCCGACTGATGTGAAACCACGATCTAGACAACCAATCACCAACGGTTTGAGCAGCGAAAATTTGACCCAATCTAATCCCCGAAGTAGCGAACAATATTGATATTATCTCAACCCACTACTTAACGAATTAGCGAACCAAACTATAGGTAGAGGAACGCCACAACCAAGGAGTTACTTGATTGAAAAGTTCAATTGAACAATTTGAGAAAGATTCTCAAATATTCAAAGAGGCTCTCTTAGAAAGAGAAAGTGAAAGTCTCACGATTTCTATTAATGCAAAAAAAACTCCTCGTAAAGGTCTCTTGCCTTGGCTATATATAGCCATACAACTTGAAAACCTAAAATGACTTGAAAACCCTAACTCGGCTAGGCTAGGCCTTTGGGCCGATTCTACTACTCAAATCCACTAATGAAGGCTTTAAGCTGGCCCAACATAAACCCAATAAAAACTAATTAACCAACTTAAATAATAGTGAGGCTAGACTCTATAAATCGAATCCAACTCAACATGAGGTCTTGGACCGAATTTATTCCTAGCAAATAAAATAGAAATTTGGAAAATAAACTACTAGTTATTACTAAAAGATTCAATCTCTTGCAGCCCAAAATATGGCCCATAAGCAGCCCATATTTCGTATCATTCCCCTCCTCTTGAAAAAGATTTGTCCTCAAATCGTGTTTTGGAAATGAATGGTACTACAAGAGTTGGCAGTATAACACCTCAAATCTCCACATATTGGCTCTCTTAGAATGAATGATACTTGCATACGTCATGATTATTGTAATTCGGTGCACATGTCTCTTGGTCAACTTCATGAGGCTCTCAAACAAGGACATGCACCAAGGTAGGAAAGAACTTGTGTAAGGCTTGTGAAAACTCCAGGTTGCAATCCAAAACTCTCTAATTAGCCTTTGGTCATGGATTTTCACATTGGGACCTTGATTGTGCAAAGGTGTAAAATCCAACACTGGTTGACATTGGTTTGGATCATCTTGCATGGATAAAATGGGAGCAACTTGTTGCATGGATGAGGCACTAAACAACTTGTGGAGGACAGCGTTGGGATCTTGCGTGACACACAATTTCTCATCTTCCAACATATAAGGTAGCAAACAATTGAAATTCCGCTTCATGAGGGTTACTTGAACTAGCACAATTTGAAGTTGACAAATTGAGCACTTGGCCACCAGCGTTTGGATGTGTGAATAAGCATGAAAGATCACCACTTTGAGCTGGAATAAGCACGAAATCAGGTTGTAAGTCTTTAATCAAAACTGAAAAATTTTGGACAGCTTTACAACCTACAAAAACAAATAACTTTCAACTTGAGACAAATAAAAAATTGGATAAAGAAGTAATGGTACATCATCTACTAAATGGTAAGAAGGTATAGAACAAGATTTAAGTGCGAAAACTCCCTTTGACACTGCATTATTCCGTCCACCAATTGATTCAACTTGAGAAGGGATTGCTAGCTTTTTACACTTTCCTTCAAAATCTGCATGAGAAATACAAGTGTTAAGATGGAAATTATACTCAAAAGAAGGTGAAAATGATGAATGAACCATAGGTAGTAAATGAGAGTCAAAATTTGGAATTCTCCCTTCACGGTGGGTTTGAATTAATTCCCCTTTGGTATGGATAGATTTGAATTGAAATTGTCCCATGAGGTGTTCCCAAATAGATTTAGCTCCTAGAAGACAAACTCCATAGAAACTAATGAATTGTACGAGTGACTTTGGAATAGAGCATGGCACGACTAGCGTCACTTGACTTTGCTTAATCTGCACAAAAGAAGAAACACTAAACAAAGCAAAGGTAAATTCGTTAGGAAAACAATAAACCCTCACATTTTTGCTCAAAATCATCTCACTCTTAGAATTTTTAATCTCTTTCTCATGCTCACTAGCTGAATTTTTCCTCTCATTATTCTCAACCTCTTTCTCCTTTTTCAACTCCCTCGAATTTTACCTCTTCAGTCACAATTCCCTCATCTCGCTCTTTCTTCATACTATAACGCTCATGCTCACTCTTCAAGTATGCTAGATCAATACAAAGTTGTTTAGAATTAAGCGACACAAGCCTGGTACGACGGCAATTAAATGTGAAGGAATACTTATTAGTATATCCATCATATTTGACTTCTCGATTAAACATCCACCATTGTCCCAACAGCACATGCGTCACTTGAATAGGAACTACATCACACAACACCTCATCCACGTATTGGCCAATACGAAAAGGAACAAGTGTGTGCTTTGTAACCCAAATATCACCACTATCACTACGCAACTTGTAAGGTCGAAGATGATCAATGGTTGGAAGATTCAATTTCTCAACCAAGACAATACTTGCAAGGTTAACTTCACAACCCTTATCAATGGCTAAGCTGCAAACTTTATCCTTGATGTGGCAACGTGTATAAAACCAATCATTTTTTGAGATTTGATGATTTCCAATTGCTCAGTTATCTCACGCAATGCCACAGCATTTACTCCTTTAGGCACAAGATGGTGAAGCTCCAGTTGAGCATTCTTTTGTCTCATACTTTTATCACCTGCAAAACTCAACAAACATTAGTAGAAAAGGCCTCACTCACTCCCTTACGTGTTTCCCTCGCTCTCATGTATCACTCAAGTGTTTAAAACACTCTAATGTTCTCACCACTCACTCTTCAAGTTCCTCGATTGCCCCCTTGAAGAAATCAGAAATTTCCTTCAAGTAGTTCAACCAAACTTCAATCAAGTCTCACCCAAAATGTGGCGTATAATTTCTGAGATTTTTAGGGTTTATTGGACCGTCAAAGTGACTCAAGGAATGCTGTGAAAACTTGCTAAAAATTACCAGATTTAGTCCACAAAAGGTAGGCCACGAATTGGAAGAGTTTAATTTAGACAAGGACTCGTTTTGGAAGCTAACAACCAATTGAAGTCCTAGATTGGTTTGGACTCCTTATGGACACTTCTAAGCACGAAAAACAATCTAAAAAGAACTCAAAACACTAGTGTATCTGGCTGGACAGAATGCTAAATTCGACCAACAAGAATTAAGATGGCAGAAATTTTTGGAACCTAGAGTGACTCTACCCAATTTTGCACTTGGCTGTATTTTTGGAAGTTGTAAGCAAGGTTTAATGGGTGGTGTTTTGGATGGTTTAGTGGCTGAATTTCTGGTTTCTCATGGGTACAAAGGTGACTAATCAGAATTTGGTAATTTGAGTTCAACTAGGATTTGTTTTGCAATCAACTTGGTTTCCAAATTCAAGTTGGTTTCCTTTTTGTTTTCTACTTGTGATCAGATTTTTTTTCCTTTTTTTTTTGCTTGCGTTTTCTTTTCTCTTTTTTTTTTGTAACGCAATCAGATTTCTTTTTCTTCTTTTCAATTCAGATTACAACAACAAACAAGAATTTCGTTTGGATATTTGCACAAGATCAGCCCCAATTTCAAGAAACAAGAACTAGGGTTTGGTTTGTTCAAAATATGGTGATTTTGACTTCAAGAATTCAAGAACCCAAGAATACCAACCCAATACTTCAAGATTCACTCAAGAATTTCCAAAAAATTCAAGAAATTATCAAGATTCCCAAGAAAAAAAAAAGGTAAATAGCCTTCTTTGTAGTGCAAGACACAAAAATTCCCAACACCCTTTGTCAAGAAACCCTAGTTTGAACGTTGGATTTCAAGAACCCACTATGCAATCTAAGAACTTCAAGAAATTACCAAGCAACTACAAGAAGCAAGAACAACAAGAAACAAACACAAGGTATGGAAAAAATATTTTTTTCGGATGAACAGTAACGATGAACAGTGTCGGTGACAGTACGATGAACAGTGTCGGTGAACAGTACGGTGAACAGTGCTCTTTTTTTTTTTTGACACACGAAACAGATTTGGAACAAACGTATATGACTCGAAACAAACAAAAAGGAAAGATATAACCTGGTGGTTGTCGACTAGCTCTGATTACCAACTGATGTGAAACCACGATCTAGACAACCAATCACCAACGGTTTGAGCAGCGGAAAATTTGACCCAATCTAATCCCCGAAATAGTTAACAATATTGATATTATCTCAACCCACTACTTAACGAATTAGCGAACCAAACTATAGGTAGAGGAACGCCACAACCAAGGAGTTACTTGATTGATAAGTTCAATTGAACAATTTGAGAAAGATTCTCAAATATTCAAAGAGACTCTCTTAGAAAGAGAAAGTGAAAGTCTCACGATTTCTATTAATGCAAAAAAACTCCTCGTAAAGGTCTCTTGCCTTGACTATATATAGCCATACAACTTGAAAATCTAAAATGACTTGAAAACCCTAATTCGGCTAGGCTAGGCCTTTGGGCCGATTCTACTACTCAAATCCACTAATGAAGGCTTTAAGCTGGCCCAACATAACCCAATAAAAACTAATTAACCAACTTAAATAATAGCGAGGCTAGACTCTATAAATCGGATCCAACTCAACATGAGGTCTTGGACCGAATTTATTCCTAGCAAATAAAATAGAAATTTGGAAAATAAACTACTAATTATTACTAAAAGATTCAATCTCTTGCAGCCCAAAATATGGCCCATAAGCAGCCCATATTTCGTATCACCGACCATTAGACAGAGGTTACGAGCGATAAGTACTGTATTCGAGGTACACTAGTGAGAGGAGAGAAATGGAGTCGATGGTGTCGCGTCGCGACACTAGTTCGAGCTGACTACGACGCTACATAAAGTGGCTTCACTTTATGTCATTTCTATTGTCTTTCAAACTCAAAAGTCAAGACACAAAACTTTCACAAATTTCCTTTCCTTTCTCCTACCTTGGCCGACTCTCTCTTTTCTTTTTCCTCCCAAGAAAAACACTTAATTTCTTGGCAAAAATCCTTGCCAAAGCTTGCTCCATCTTCCTTCATCCTCTTGCAACATTGGAGACCGTTGATTTTTGAAGAAAACCCAAGCTTAAGGAGGTAGATTTTCAGTGGTTTTGGTGGCTTTTGGACTCTTAGCTTAGAGTTTCTTGCTTTGGAAGCGAGGTAATTATCATCTAACCATTTTTTGTTCATTTAGAGTTGTTATCTTAGTAGAATCATAGCTTCATTTGCTAGAAATTTGGTTGTCTTGGTTTGTTTGGAAGTTGGGCTCTTGGAACTCCCAACTTAGGTAGAATGCCTTGAGGAGGATTATTAGGTAGTGAACTTGAGGATTTCTTGTATGTTAGTTGTTGTTGTGGTGAATTCTAGCTTGGTTTTGGTGTGAGAGTTTAGGAGGAAAATTTGGAAAGAAATAAGCAAGGCTGCTGTCCGAATTTTGCTGGAGCTTTTCCCCTGGTTTAATTCCGAAAATTTGTGGTTCAATTGATGCAAAAATGTTTGCTACATGTTGGGTTATGTGTGTGTAAATTATCTTCCAAAAATTACTTCATTTGATTGAGTTAAAGCTAAGCTAATAGGAGAAGAACAAACCTGGAAAAATTTTCTGTTCTGGTGCTGGCTGAATGTATGACTGTTTTGGCCCCATCTTCGTCAAAACTTTTGGTGTGATTTGGTCACAAAATTACTCAAGAAACTTTGTTAGATACTTGGCTTCAAATGTGAGAAAAATGGATGTTGTTTGCCGTTGGTTTGAATGTCAAGAAGAGACAAAAATTTCATGTACAAATCTGGAAATTTTGGAGCAGGGCAGCCAACCAGTGTTCACTAAACAAACATAATTTATCGTACAGGACTCAAAATCAAGTGTCGTTTGTGGCATTTGAAACTAGACTCCGAGGCCTTTCTAACGGTATAAAATACACAAGCTAATTCATTTTCTATGAGTCGCAGTGAACTAGCAACATTGGCTGTTTTCTCTTCTTGTTTTAACTGCGACACAAGAACAGCTGCAGTTTTTAACTCGATTTCACTCCCCTTACGAAATGAACTTGAAGACAGTTTCTTCTAGTGATTTTTAGTATTTTGAATCTAGTTTTCAACAACGCAAACCACGATAATTTTGGACTTGTGTAACCTTAGTTGTGAACTGAATTAGAAACTGTGTCGAGTGAGTTCTAAAGCTGGAAATTTGAATTTGTGAGAGTCCAAGTTTAGATACTCACGGGTAAGTTAGTATGGATGATTTTTTATGTTTATTCTTGGCCCAGATCACCAAGGCGACCTCGAGGCCGAGCCATCTTCGAAAGTGGAGTGCCAACTTGATCACTTGTTTTGCTTTTGGTGAGTGTCAAGTGCATGACTTGATGTCGTACTTGTTTATTGCTGTGATTATTTTAAATGATGGGATGTGATATATATATACTACACTTGATAAGGCAGACGTGTACTTTATCTCGTCCGACCTCTCTTAATTGTCTCAATTTGTCTTACTTGTACTTGAATATTGAACTTACACCTATACTTGGCTGATGATTGAGCGTTGTCTCATCATCTTACCTGTTACTTGAACATGCTGGGGACGCCCAAAACTCATCGGTAAACCTTTCACTTCGAGCCAGCAAGGGCTTGGCCGAGGGATTGGTGAGCCATGGGTCTTTATGATTTATCGTCGGTTGGAATGCGTTCACCGACTAGGTATACTCGAGTATTACCAAATAATTCATTTTTGATGAGCGGGCCCGGTTGGGGGTTTGAAATGGTGGTTGGAGAGTGGTAGTAAAGATTGTTCTACGGACTTGTTGTGGATATGTTGACGGAGTGTCAACCCATGAGAATCTGGATCAAGCGATGGACTAACTCCTGAGAGCTCCTGTATCCTCCCTTGTTTGAACTTTTATTTACACACTTGTGTATTTACTTGGGAATTTTTTATGTTCGTATAAATTGTGAAATGGATGTTTATTGACATTATTTGCTTGCATGTTTTTCTTGAACTCACTGGGCTTTGCTCACCCCTTTAAGTTTGGATTCCTTAACAGGTTGTGAACTGGAGGTTGGTGGCTACAGGATTTCCTTTTGTTTAAGTTTAATAATTTTGTACTTGAGATACATCTGGCTATATACTGTGCTTGTAGTATTTTGGTGAAAAAGGTGTAATGTAATAATAGTGTAGTTTTTGGCTTGATGTGGAAAAATTGGAGATACTTGATGTCATCTATTATGACTTTTAGTGTTGAATGGTAATTTACTATTTTTGGCTTGCCAGTAGTCCTGGCGAGAGCTAGGCAGGCAGCCCGCCGAACCCTCTGGTTCGCCTTAAGGGAAGGTGGGGCCATCACAATTGGTATCAGTGCCCGGTTTAGAGATCTATGATGATGTGAGCGCGGAAGCTAACTTAAGATCTTAGAGGACACGTTGCAAGACGAATGGAGTCGAACCCAAATTTGGACCACTCAAGGATGGATTCAACGGTAGAGGACGCCACAATCAAGTGTGTTTGCTTGATTGATAAGTCAATAAACAACCTAGGATCAAGTCTAGAATGTTCAAACTAGCTTTCACAAGCTAAAGGAATTTGCCACAATAATGGACGAAATTCTGGAATTTTTATTGAATAATATCGAAAAACTGAATGTAAACAATGACTTGGGGCTATTTATAGCCTTGTCTAACCCTAATAGAACTTGGAAAATATTAAGGAAATTCGGCCAGCCCATTGTGTCTCTCTTGGCCGGAAAGCTAACCTACTAATTAATTAACTTAATGACTAACTAAAGTACTATTGGACCTAGAGCCCACATGGCCGAAGCTAAGCTCAAGAAGAGCTACTTAATCGAGCCCCAATCCTCCCTTTGAGGCTTGATCGCTTGCGCCTTCAATTGTAAGCAATATCTTGGTAGTCTTGCAAGGATCCTCCAAGTCAATTCCTTCAATGCTTGAGCTTGGTTTCTCTTGAGCTTATACGGCATGAACTAAGGCTTGAAGTGACTCTTTGAACCTCTTAACTTGTGCATGTGTAACGGGCCTATGTGAACACCACGGCCAGCTTGCTCATTCGCATCATTCCCCTCCTCTTGAAAAGGATTTGTCCTCAAATCTTGGGGGAAAAGTCGGTACTCCATGTTGGTGCGCTTATAGGATAGCAATGTGGGAGCTAGATGAATGAGCACCAGCCACGTCACATGTCGCTTGGACAACCTCATGATGCTCTTGAACAAGGACATTCTCCAAGACAAGAAACACCTTGTATAAAGCTTGTGAAATTCCATGTAGCACTCCAAAACTCTCTCATCAACCCTTGGTCGTTGCATGTCAAGTTCAAACCTACAAACAAATCACACAATTAGTATATGTAGGGTTAATACTACTTGACAACTTACGTTTCACATGCACTAGATAGGGATCTTCATGATGACTCTCATTCAGCTTAGAAAAATTTCGAATCTGATTGTTCAAGGTAGTATAATTCGACCCTAGTTGTTGCTGATTTGGCACTACTTGCCCATCTGGAGATAGAACAATGAGCCAATCATGTTTGCACTTCCGTGGAAGCATGAACCAGTGACGTAAGAACAACATTCAGGTCTTGATTGACATATTTGTGTGCATCACCCAACATAAGTGGCAGCAATGAAGTGAAGGTCACTCCATACGAGTCACATGAATTTGCGCCAGTTGGAGTTGATAAAATGAACTCATGGTGACCAGCTTTTGGATGTATGAATATGCATGGAAGATCACAACAAGCAGTTGGCACAAGCATGAAATCAGGTTGCAACTCTTTAATCAAAGCTGGAAAATTTCGAACAGCCTTACAACCTACAAAGACAAAATAAGTCTCAGCTTGTTTTGAACCAGAAATTGGATATATAAGCAATGGAACATCATTACTTAAGTGGTGAGAAGGTGTAGAATAAGAGTTAAATGCAAAAACTCCCTTTGACACATGACTCTTTCTATCAATCGATTCAACTTGAGACTGCATTGATGGCTCTTTACATTTTCCTTCAAAATCTGCATAGGAAATACAAGTGTGAGGATGGAAATGATGCTCAAAAGAAGGTAAAGATGATGAATGAATCATAGGCAACAAACAAGAATAGAAATATGGAATTCTCCCTTCATGATGAGTTCGAATTAATTCTCCATTGGTGCGGCCAGATTTGGGTTGACGTTGTTCCATGAAGTGATACCAAATAGATTTATCTCCTAGCAGACAAACTCCATGGAAGCTAGTGAATTGTACAAGTGACTTTGGAATGGAACATTGCATGACTAATTTCACTTGACTTCGCTTAATCTGTACAAAAGCAGAAACACTAAACAAGGCAAAGTTAAGTTTGTTAGGAAAGCTATAAACACTCACCTTCCCATGCACAATCAGCTCACTTGATGCTTCACTCATCTCCTCAGATTGTTTTACCTTCTTTTTCTAACTCACATTCCTCAACTTTTACCTCAAGTGCACTCTCACCACCACACTCAACTCGCTCTTTTTCAAGTTTTTGTTGGAGGAGTTGTTGATATGTCTCCCACACTCTACTAACTCCTTCATCTACGGATAATGTATTTGCATGCTTTGTTGTCAAATGAACCTCCTCACTTCTCCTTGAATATACTGACTTTGAAGAGGTAGGTTGGACGTTGGGGTGGAATTGTGTAGAACCCCTCCTCTTGACATCGTTATTCACCATTCGGTCAAGGTGTCGATGAAGAGGCTCGAAAGCTTCATCCAAACTCTGCTTGAATTCTTCCATCATGGCCTCTATGTGTAGTTTTAAATCCATGGTTTGTTCTCCAACTCCACTTGACATGCTTAGGTAAACCTGCAAATAAACAACTACCTCTCTTTCTGTTGTTTTTGTTGTTTTTTTGTACAATGTATAGGTCACTCGCACTCGTGTTTCACTCAAGTGTATCACTCTCTAATAGTCTCACCAAACAATTCCTTGACTTGCTAGTTGCTCGGGTTGAACAAGTTAGGCGTCACCGTAAGGTTCGTTCTTGACTAGTCAATAAGTGGCACAAGATAGTAGCAATGGATGGAGATGAATGAAGACCTAGACGTGACCTAAAACTCAGATTAGGACTAACAATAACTAACGACTCAAAAAGAAAGCAAGACAAGTGACTTCAAGGCTGAAAGTTTGAAAATCCTAGAAAACTCTACCCGAAGGGCAAAATTTCTGGAATTTGTTGAGCTGCTGATCCTCGGTCTTTTGGTCAGGTTTTTGGGGTATTTTGGGTGCTGTTTTGGTGTATAGGTCAGCCCTTAAATTGCAGTCAATCGGATCACAAAGTGATGCTCAACGATTCAAAATTGCGGGCTGGTTTGGCGTGGCAAGGTGTAGGCGGGTTGGCTTTTGGATTTTTGGAAACGGAATTGGGGTGTAAGGTGGGCTGTTTTAGGTCGGTTGGAGGGGAACTTGGGCCTTTTGGCCGAATGGGTTCTTGGCTGCTATTAATTCCCAACAGAATTAGGATTAGTTTTGGAGTCAAGGTGGGACTTGGTGCACAATAGGAACTAGAGCCAATAATCTTTCTTCCTTTTTTTTTCTTTCTTTTTTTTCGTTTCTTTCTTTCTTCTTTGTTTCTTTTGTGGCTCAACAGATTATTTTAAGCACGTAATTCCAGTCCCAAAAATTTTCTTGAATTCGGTTCTAGCTTCAAGATTCGCCAAGACAAGATTGAAGATTGTTTCAAGTATAAAGAACCCCACAATTTGTTTCAAGAATCTCCCCAAATCAGCCTTTGGTGGTTCAAAGAACTTCAAGAAATTCGTTCAAGAAGCTCAAGAACTTCCCCCAAATATGTTTTAGTATTCAAGTTTTGCAAGAAACAACACAAAAGTTAAAGAAATAAGGGCAAAACAGGTTCGGCAGCCTCCAAGGAAAAATTTCCAGCAACGACTCAAGAACAATGAGGTATGTGGAAACTTCTTTTTTTTTGTGACTTTTTGCTAGGTTGTTTTCACGCCCCCAAACAACACAATAACCAACCAGAATTAAACCACAATCTAGACAAACTAACAGTAAATATTGGATTGAAAACAATCTGGCAGATTTAACAACCACAAGGAACAAACCTACTTGATATGCGGCCAATAAGAGCAAAAACCCTAGCCGTCGCAAAATTTTTTTTTTTTCTCTAAACCAACACAAGACTTCAAGAACAATATAACAAGACACCAAAATAAGAAAGAAACACCAAGTTATGTAAAACAAAAAAAAAAAATTCGGTATGAACAGTGTCGCCTACAGTACTTCGGATGAACAGTCGCGGTGAATAGTGTCGCTACAGTAGCGCATGAACAGTACGATGATACAGTTTTTTTTTTTTTTTTTTTTGGGGTGACTCTCAACGGATGTCAAGACTCAAAAACAAGAAAAAAGGGATATACGTGATACCTCAATCTAGCTCTGATTACCAGATGATGTTGAGCGCAGGAAGCTATCTTAGGATCTTAGAGGACACGTTGCAAGACGAATGGAGTCGAACCCAAATTTGGACCACTCAAGGATGGATTCAACGTAGAGGACGCCACAATCAAGTGTGTTTGCTTGATTGATAAGTCAATAAACAACCTAGGATCAAGTCTAGAATGTTCAAACTAGCTTTCACAAGCTAAAGGAATTTG
Organism: Coffea humblotiana; assembly: GCA_023065735.1. Taxonomy (NCBI): domain Eukaryota; kingdom Viridiplantae; phylum Streptophyta; class Magnoliopsida; order Gentianales; family Rubiaceae; genus Coffea; species Coffea humblotiana. The sequence goes on along the minus strand of JACYVW010000050.1, from coordinate 160,641 downwards.
CCACAATTAATGGACGAAATTCTGGAATTTTTATTGAAATAATATCGAAAAAACTGAATGTAAACAATGACTTGGGGCTATTTATAGCCTTGTCTAACCCTAATAGAACTTGGAAAATATTAAGGGAAATTCGGCCAGCCCATTGTGTCTCTCTTGGCCGAAAGCTAACCTACTAATTAATTAACTTAATGACTAACTAAAGTACTATTGGACCTAGAGCCCACATGGCCGAAGCTAAGCTCAAGAAGAGCTACTTAATCGAGCCCCAATCCTCCCTTGAGGCTTGATCGCTTGCGCCTTCAATTGTAAGCAATATCTTGGTAGTCTTGCAAGGATCCTCCAAGTCAATTCCTTCAATGCTTGAGCTTGGTTTCTCTTGAGCTTATACGGCATGAACTAAGGCTTGAAGTGACTCTTTGAACCTCTTAACTTGTGCATGTGTAACGGGCCTATGTGAACACCACGGCCAGCTGCTCATTCGCCATCATATTTGGGAAAGTTAAGGAACTTTAGTCTTGAGTGTTGAGTTTTAAAGGAATTCTTGTTAAATTTAAGTTTTAAGGAACTTTAAATTAGTTGTTTTAAGTTGAGCAAGTGATTTTAAGTTAATAACCTTGGGTTTTGTGTTATTACCTTGTAGGAAATGGAGAATGGAGGTAATGATAACGAGCAATGCCTGAGAGTTGTCCGATATCGGTTGGTCCCGAGGGGGGCCAATCTCATGTGCTCCCCATTCATACGAGCACCACAGTGTGAGTGTAGGAGGTTATGCTTATCCCAATGATGTAGTGCTGGCCATAGACCGAGAGCGAGGGCAGTTGCTCCGAGATACCAGGGCGACCCAGGCTGAGATTGAGGGGCTGCGAGCTATTGTGGAGAATCAAGCTGCTAGGATTCGAGAGCTTGAGGAGTCAGTGGTGGTCGAGCGAACTAGGGCAGACACTAACCATGACCGACTTCGGAGGGCCAACGCCTGCTCGAGTAGGGTAGTACGAGGAGTCAAATACCAGGCAGAGAACCTCGTGACTGAGTGCGCCATAATGGTTAAGGATGTAGTGGATCAGCCATTAGTGCCGAGCAGGAGGAGGACCCGTCTGAGGATGTCCCGTCTGGTAGCTCGGTGACGAGCTAGATTAGAGCTGCTAACCTTTTGAATTATTTTGTGAAGGATTAGCTGGGGTGACGCTTTGTGTGGGCTATATAACTTTAAAGGACCTAACACTTGTATTTTGTGGCACTTGTATGCTATATGTTTTGTAATTACCCCAATTGACTTGCTAATTTGGTTGTGAATTCTGGAATGTATATATATGCTAGTTTATGATTATTTCAATGCTTCCACTATTGATACATGTTTAAATTTTACTCATGCATGTTTACTTTCATTTCTGCATTTAGACATATAACTAGAATCATGGACGCTCGTGGTCGTGGGCGAGGCAGAGGCCGAGGTCAAGGGCATGGGCGTAGGCAACCACAACCTTCTGAGAGTGACCGTGTATCTGAGGCAAGGTCGGAATGAGGGTCGGGAGGTGGAGATGGAAACCCAGTGGCTATTGCCATCAATAGGATGACTGACATATTTGAGCGTTTGCCCGAGCGTCAAGGCTCTGAACCCAAGAACCAACCTAGGGACCCTGAGCGAGGGGAGGATAGAGCCCTAGAGCGCTTTCTTAAATTTGCACCGCCCAAATTCTTAGGAGGATCTGATCCCGAGGCAGCAGAAAATTGGTTAAAGAGAATGGGTGAGATATTTTCCGCCCTAAACTATACCGAAGAGAGACAAGTGAACTTTGCCGTTTTCCAGTTTGAGGGAGCTGCACGTGAATGGTGGAATGTGATTAGGGTTAAGTGGGAAAGAGGCCAGACCCCTTGGACTTGGGCGAACTTTGTGAGAGAATTAAACGAGAATTTCTCCCGCCTATAATTCAAGAAAAAAGAGAGGATGACTTTATAAGATTGAGACAGGGAACCTTGAGCGTTGCCGAATATAAAGAGCGCTTTACTAAGCTCTCCAAGTTTTCTCCCGAGCTGGTGACTACCGAGCGTAAAAGAATACGTCGATTTGTACAGGGGTTAAATGTGGATATACAAAAGGCCTAGCAGCAGCGTAAATTTTCACTTTCGCAGATGTCCTAGAAAAGGCACAAAGGGTCGAGAGTGCCAAGATGCAAGTGAAAGCCTTCCAAGCTATGAAAAGGAATATCCGGGGTAATACTACTGGGCCGGTTGGGAGAAGTGTGCAACCTCCCAAATTAGGAAGGGGGGCTGGCGGTATACGAATTCCTGGACCCCCGAGAGGAGCTATGGCAAGGAGGAATTCTAGTGGACGAGAACGACCGAGAAACGCCTCACAAGGAGGCCCTGTACCAACTCCTCGTGTCAATTGTGGGTTTTGTGGGAAACCGAACCATACCGAGGATGAGTGTTGGAAGAAATCAGGAAAGTGCTTACGATGTGGTAGTGCCAAGCATCAGATATATAATTGTCCCGAGAAGCCAACGGAAGGAAACCTTGGCCAGCGGTCCGGCCAGCTGTCAACCAAGCAGTCAAGTGTATGGGAAACCACCCAAAGGTGCCAGCTAGGGTTTATGCCATAGACTAGCATTAGGTTCCTGATCCTACTGAGGTTATTGAAGGTACGATCCCGATATTCCATCACCTAACTAGAGTTTTGATTGATCCTGGTGCAACCCATTCTTTTACGAACCCCACTTTTATGAGTAGTATAGATGTTAAGTGTGATCACCTACCATATGATTTAGAAGTTAGGACCCCTACTGGGGACCAAAGTTTGATATCTAGTTCCATTTATAGAAATTGTGAGGTTTGGGTTGCAGAGCGGAAATTATTGGCAGATCTTATGAGCTTGGCAATTAGGGGTTATGATCTCATTTTAGGAATGGATTGGTTAGCCCGTTATCATGCTCAGCTCAATTGTAAGCTGAAAATAGTGGAGTTACACATTCCCCGGGGGACCAACTTTGAGGTTAGATGTAAGCGGTAAATTAGCATCTTTGACTCTTATTTTGGGGATTCGAGTTGGGAAATTGTTAAGTAAGGAAGCCCAGGGGTACTTAGCTTTTCTGATAAACACTCCAGGAGATAAGGTGAAATTAGAAGACGTGCCAGTGGTCAAAGATTTTTCCGACATGTTTCCCGAGGAACTAGAATCGTTACCACATGAAAGAAAAATAGCTTTTAAGATTGATGTAGTTCCGGGGACAACACCCATTTCCAAAATGTCTTATAGGATGGCCCCAATTGAATTGAAAGAGTTAAAGCTACAGTTGCAGGATTTATTAGAGCGAGAGTTTATTAAGGAGAGTGATTCACCTTGGGGTGCACCCATGTTATTCGTTAAGAAGAAAGATGGAAGTTTGAGATTGTACATAGACTACAGAGGCTTGAATGATATCACCATTAAGAATAAGTATCCTTTACCGCACATAGATAAACTTTTTGATCAGTTGCAGGGAGTTGTAGTATACTCTAAATTGGATCTTAGGCAGGGTTATTATCAATTGAGGATCCAAGGGGAGGACATACCCAAAAGAGCCTTTAACTCGAGATATGGATATTTTGAGTTTGCAGTGATGCCCTTTGGGTTAACTAATGCTCCTGCAGTATTCATGGATTTAATGCATTGAGTCTTTAAGTCGTATTTGGATAATTCGTAGTAGTATTCATTGATGACATTTTAGTGTATTCTAAGACTCGGGAGGATCATGAAAAACATCTGAGGATAGTATTACAGACCCTAAAAGACCACTAGCTGTATGCCAAGTTTAATAAGTGAGAATTTTGGCTGGAAGAAGTGACCTTTCTAGGCCATATTATTTCTAAAGATGGAATCACTGTCGACCCAACTAAGGTGGAAGCAGTGTCAAAATGGAAGCAACCTGAAAATCCAACGGAAATTCGAAATTTCTTGGGATTTGCTGGATATTACCATTGGTTCATTAAGGACTTTTCTAAGATAGCAGGACCTATGATCAAATTGACTAAGAAGCATGGTAAGTTCATATGGGACGCTAAGTGTGAAAGAAGTTTTAGGGAGTTGAAGAGACGGTTAACTGAGGCACCCGTGTTAGCTCTACCGAATGGAAATGATGGATACATAGTTTTTACATATACGTCTAAGGAAGGATTAGGTTGTGTACTGTTGCAGAATGAGAGAGTTATAGCGTACGCGTCTTGGAAGTTGAAACCTCAAGAGCAAAATTATCCAACCCATGATCTAAAATTGGCCGCAGTAATGTTTGCTCTGCGTAAGTGGAGACATTATTTATATGGGGTGACATTTGAGGTTTTCACTGATCAAAAGAGCCTTAAGTATTTATTTTCTCAGAAGGAGCTAAATTTGAGGCAACATAGGTGGGTGGAATTTTTGGAGGATTACAATTGTATGATTAATTATCATCCTAGAAAAGCCAATGTGGTGGCCGATGCCTTAAGTTGCAAGGTTCAAGTGGCAGGATTAATGGCAAAGGAATGGCATCTGTTAGAAGAAGTTGACGTATGGAATCCTTGTCTACAACCTAAGAAGGTTATTTTGGAGAAAATTATAGTGAGGTCTACTTTGCTAGACCAGATTACGGAAGTTCAGAAGAGAGACCTCGAAGTGCAGAAATGGATGGAGAAAGTTCGAAAAGGAGAAGTACCAGACTTTAACGTGGGGGCAAATGGAATTCTTAGGTACCGGAATTGGATAGTAGTACCAAAGGATGAGGATATTAGAAAGGAGATTCTAGAGAAGGTTCACCGTTCCAAGTATACGATACACTCTGAAGGTAATAAGATGTACCAAGATTTAAAGTGCCTATACTGGTGGGAAGGTATGAAGAAGGAAATTATTTGATTTGTTCAGACATGCCTCGTTTGTCAGAGAGTTAAGGCCAAACATCAGAAACCTTCTGGCTTATTACAATCGCTGGAAATACCTGAATGGAAATAGGAAAATATTACCATGGATTTTGTGTCAGAATTGCCAAGGACGCAGAGAGGTCATGATGCAATTTGGATTATAGTAGATCGGTTAACTAAGTCTGCTCATTTCTTGCCAGTTAGCATGAAGTACTCAATGAAAAAGTTGACTAAGTTGTACATGAACAAAGTTATAAGGTTGCATGGGATACCGGTAAATATAGTGTCGGATCGAGACCCACGATTTGTATCTTGATTTTGGCAGAAAATGTAGGAAACTTTGGGCATCAAGTTGAATTTTAGTACCACTTACTACCCCCAAACCGATAGGCACTCAGACAGGACAATTCAAACCCTTAAGGATATGCTAAGGTCTTGCATTTTGGATTTTGGAGTAAATTGGAATCAGTACCTCACGTTGGTGGAGTTTGCCTACAATAATAGTTTTTACTCATCCATACAAATGGCTCCGTATGAAGCTCTCTATGGCCGAAAGTGTCGATCACCAATCTATTGGGATGAAGCGGGAGAGAGAAAGGCTTTAGACCCAATTGTGATACCTTGGATGGAAGAGGCGCGTGAAAAGGTCAAATTAATATGTCAAAGGATCTTAACCGCCCAAAGCCGTCAGAAAAGTTATGCAAATAATAGGAGAAAGGACTTAGAGTTTGGGGTTGGAGATCAAGTGTTCCTCAAGATCACGCCTTTAAAGGCCAGTTTAATAACGGAAAAAGGAAAGAAGCTACAGCCGAGATTTGTGGGACCATTTAAGAATCTTTAACGTGTCGGGAGTATGGCTTATAGAATGGAATTGCCGTCGAGTTTATCTCGAATCCACCACGTGTTTCACGTCTCTTTCCTTAAGAAATATCACCCCGACCCATCCCACATACTTCAACCAGAGGACATAGCGATTGATGAGGCCCTGACCTACGAAGAGAAACCTATTAAGCTATTAGACCGGAAGGTGAAGGAATTGAGGAACAAGCAAATCTCTCTTGTGAAGGTCTTATGGACGAACCATGGTTTAGAGGAGGCAACCTGGGAAGTGAAAGAAGAAATTCGGCAGAAATATCCAGATTTGTTCCCTAGTCGAGGTAAGAATTTCGATGACGAAATTCTTTCAAGGGGGAGAGGTTATGAGGACCCGTAAAACCCTTTCAATTTTATTTTATTTTATTTCTTTTATTTCTATATCATCTTATTTCATTTTATTTTATTCTATTTTAGTTCATTAAATTATTCCATAGCATTTGCATCGAAATAAAAATTCTTTATAGTTGTTGCACGTACTTAAATTGTTTCATTTTTTTATTATTATTGCATGAGTATTTAAATTTTACATACGGGTTTAGGCTCGACCATTAGACAGAGGTTACGAGCGATAAGTATTGTGTTCAGGGTACACTAGTGAGAGGAGAGAAACAGAGTCGATGGCGTCGCATCGCGACACTAGTTCAAGTTGACTTCGACGCGACATAAAGTGGCTTCACTTTATATCATTTCTATTGTCTTTCAAACTCAAAAGTCAAGATACAAAACTTTCACAAATTTCCTTTCCTTTCTCCTACCTTGGCCGACTCTCTCTTTTCCTTTTCCTCTCAAGAAAAAATCTCAATTTCTTGGCAAAATCCTTGCCAAAGCTTGCTCCATCTTCCTCCATCCTCTTGCAACATTAGAGACCCTTGATTCTTGAAGAAAACCCAAGGTTAAGGAGGCAGATTTTCGGTGGTTTTGGTGGCTTTTGGACTCTTAGCTTAGAGCTTCTTGCTTTGGAGGAGAGGTAATTATCATCTAACTATTTCTTGTTCCTTTAGAGTTGTTATCTTAGTAGAATCATAGCTTCATTTGTTAGAAATTTGGTTGTCTTGGTTTGTTTGGAAGTTCGGCTCTTGGAACTCCCAACTTAGGTAGAATGCCTTCAGGAGGATTATTAGGTAGTGGACTTGAGGATTTCTTGTATATTGGTTGTTGTTATGGTGAATTCTAGCTTGGTTTTGGTGTGAGAGTTTAGGAGGAAAATTTGGAAAGAAAGAAGCAAGGCTGCTGTCCGAATTTTGCTGGAGCTTTTCCCCTATTTTAATTCTGAAAATTTGTGGTTAAATTGATGCAAAAATTCTTGCTACATGTTGGGTTATATGTGTGTAAATTATCTTCCAAAAATTACTTCATTTGATTGAGTTAAAGTTAAGCTAATAGGAGAAGAACAAACCTGGAAACATTTTCTGTTCTGGTGTGGGCTGAATGTATGACTGTTTTGGCCCCATCTTTGTCAAAAATTTTGGTGTGATTTGGTCACAAAATTACTCAAGAAACTTTGTTAGATACTTGGCTTCAAATGTGAGAAAAATGGATGTTGTTTGTCGTTGGTTTGAATGTCAAGAAGAGACAAAAATTTCATGTACAAATCTGGAAATTTTGGAGCAGGGCAGCCAACCAGTGTTCACTAAACAAACATAATTTATCGTACAGGACTCAAAATCAAGTGTCGTTTGTGGCATTTGAAACTAGACTCCGAGGGCTTTCTAACGGTATAAAATACACAAGCTAATTCATTTTCTATGAGTCGCAGTGAACTAGCAACATTGGCTGTTTTCTCTTCCTGTTTTAACTGCGACACAAGAACAGCTGCAGTTTGTAACTCGATTTCACTCCCCTTACGAATGAATTTGAAGACAGTTTCTTCTAGTGATTTTTATTATTTTGAATCTAGTTTTCAACAACGCAAACCACGATAATTTTGGACTTGTGTAACCTTAGTTGTGAACTGAATTAGAAACTGTGTCGAGTGAGTTCCAAAGCTGGAAATTTGAATTTGTGAGAGTTGAAGTTTAGATACTCACGCATAAGTTAGTATGGATGGTTTTTGATGTTTATTCTTGGCCCAGGTGACCAAGGCGACCTCGAGGCCGAGCCATCTTCGGAAGTGCAGTGCCAACTTGATCATTTGTTTTACTTTTGGTGAGTGTCAAGTGCATGACTTGATGCCGTACTTGTTTATTGTTTTGATTATTTTACATGATGGGATGTGATATATATATATATATATACTACACTTGATGAGGCGGACGTGTACTTTATCTCATCCGACCTCCCTTAATTGTCTCGATTTGTCTTACTTGTACTTGAATATTGAACTTGCACTTGTACTTGGCTGATGATTGAGCGTTGTCTCATCATCTTACCTGTTACTTGAACATGCTAGGGACGCCCAAAACTCATCGGTAAACCTTTCACTTCGGGCCGGCAAGGGCTTGGCCGAGGGATGATGAGCCATGTGTCTTTATTGATTTTTCGTCGGTTGGAATGCGTTCGCCGACTAGGTATATTCGAGTATTACCAAAAAATTCATTTTTGACGAGCAGGCCCGATTGGGGGTTTGAAACGGTGGTTAGAGAGTGGTAGTAAAGGTTGTTCTATGGACTTGTTGTGGTTATGTTGACGGAGTGTCAACTCATGAGAATCTAGATCAAGCGGTGGACTAGCTCGTGAGAGCTACCTTATCCTCCCTTGTTTGAACTTTTATTTATGCACTTGTGTAGTTACTTGGGAATTTTTGATGTTCATATAAATTGTGAAATGGATGTTTATTGACATTATTTGCTTACATGTTTTTCTTGAACTCACTGGGCTTTGCTCACCCCTTTAAGTTTGGATTCCTTAACAGGTTGTGAACTGGAGGCTGGTGGCTACCGGATTTCCTTTTGTATAAGTTTAATAATTTTGTACTTGGGATACATCTAGCTATATACCGTGCTTGTAGTATTTTGGTGAAACAGGTGTAATGTAATAGTGTAGCTTTTGGCTTGATGTGGAAAAATTGGAGATAGTTGATGTCTTATATTATGACTTTTAGTGTTGAATGGTAATTTACTATTTTTGGTTTACTAATAGTCCTGGCAAGAGTTGGGCAGGTGGCCCGCCGAACCCTCTGGTTCGCCTTAGGGGAAGGTGGGGTCGTCACATGGTCTACTATTCATTTGAAATCTGTTATTTGTGCATGAATTTGATGTCGTTTGGAACCTAATATCCGATGGCCTTATCATGAAATTTGGGCTCAAACCTCATTGGTAGTTAATCGAATCAAGTCAGCAAGGGTTTGGTCGAGGTAGATTGACGAGCCATGAGGAAACTAGCATTGATTCACTAAATACTGGATTCTTCTGATATTTGGTATACTCGAGTATTACCACTACTATTTTTATTTGGTGTTCGGGCACGATAAGGGGTATGATTGGTGGACGGAAATTGGTATAAAGTGAGGATCTACGGTCAATGTTTTGCTTCTCTAAATGTTGACGGAGTGTCAACGTACTTGGATCAAGCTAATGCGACTGGAAATTTGGCTCTTGAGAGCCATCTGTATCCTTTTACTTGAAACACTTTGTGTTAGTTGTAGTGTTTACTTTTCTCTCTAATTGATGCTTATATGTGATAGATTAAAGTTTGAACTATGTGACTTTTCGACTGTGTGACCCTGTGATACCTCATTGGGCAAAAACTCACTCTGTCACCTTTGTTTTCCTTACAAGGGGACAAAGTCTTGGGAACATGATTTTTGGGGAAAAGTGTGAGAACCCGAGAAATTTTCACATTTTCAATTATTATTTTATTTCTTTGCCTACATTTTATACTGTCCTTTGAAAATATTAAATGTTTTATACATTTTACAAGTCAATACAATTTTAAATCATTTTCCTAGTATAAGTTAATGTACGTGAATTTGAAGTGCATTTTTCGATGTGGGACCCGCTAGTGCGATATAATTTTTGCCGATTAGGTGACGAAATATTAAGTGATATTATTTTCCATAGTATTAGGAGATAATTAGAGGTTAATTAGCTAAATGAATTATTGGAGGAGAGAAGATAAGCTTGGAACCTTCAAGATGCCAAGTGTCATGCTTCCATTGGATGTTGGACTTTTGACCTAAGATATTAACCTTTACTAAAACAAATTTTGACCAAAAATTCATTCCATTTTGCACCCTCTTGGCCAGCCCTTTGGTGAAGAAAAACAAGAGAGAACTCTTCCAATTTTAGCTTCCAAACTCACTTGAATCTTGAGTTTTAACCAACCAAATTTGAAACCCTTTCATACAAGTGATCACTAAGGAAGACTAAGGGCTTTGGTGGAGTTGATTTGGAGGAGGAAGGACTAAGCTACTACTTTCTTTGAGGTTCTAAGGTAAATTGCTAAGAACATCCTTCTTTGCTTCTAATAGATGGAAATTAATGGCTTGTGGTTGCCACTTTGGTAGTTTTGTGCAATATTTCTTGGTTAGAAGTGATGATGTGTAGATTTCAGTTTTTTAGAAATTTTTCTGCTTTGTTCTGACCAGTGTTATTCGGCCATGATGGAGGCTGAATTGGCCTTAGCTCAAAACATGAAAGTTTTAGAGCATTGAGTATAGATTATGTCTGTAAAATTTTAGCTCAATCGGAGCACTGTATCATGTGAAATGACTATTTTACCCCTGCTGCCCTGTTTCTGCCAAAACTGGAAATCAGCATCTGTAATTGGCTCGTTTGGATGGGAAGATGAATAAATTAGCTTTTGATGCCTCCTTAAGAATTTTAGCCTTGTATTCTAGCTTTCGAATGGCTTTAGAATCAACTAAATCGGAGTTGTGTGTGCTGAGATATGATTGAATAAGTCAGGACTGCTAGATGACTTTTACAGTGAGCTTCGAACTGGAAAATCTGGAGGTGTTTGGGTAAATTTGACTAGGTTAGGTTGAGAACTGGGTTGAGGTGTCTTCATAAGAATTGTAGCCCTATGTGTTAGCTTTCCAACGCCTCTAAAAACACCCAAAACGGAGTTGTGTAGCCTGAGTTATTGCCGGTTAAAGTCAATACTGACAACCAGACTGATCATGAACTTTTGGAGCTGTGATTGGAAAATTCGACTTAGATAAACTATAAATTAGGTTACGTGGCCTTCATGAAAGTTGTTCCCTCCTGTCTTAGCTTCGAAATGGTATAAGGTTCACCCTGATTCGATAACCATAGCTCCAGTTATGACTAAAATACTATGAGATGCCAAATCTGCCATTTAGCTTTTGTCTTCAAAATTGATATTTGCTTGTACTATTGCACTTGTGCTGTACTTGGATGATTTTGGAGCCTAATGGAAGGGCTATTGTGGTAACCTTACTTGTGAGTATTGTGGGACTGAATTAAGGAAAAGAAGGAAGCCATAAATGGCTGGAAATTTGGTAAACACAAAGGGCATGCTGCCCAAATTTGTACTTGAGGTTTAAGTAGAATTACGCTTATCTTGAGTAAGATTTTGAGGACGAATCTAACTCGATTTGTCTAGGTTATTCAAGTTTCCTTTTGTGGAGGTATATAAAGCGAATTTCAGCAGAAACTTGTACCCTTGGAATTTACAACTAATGGAAATATGTTTTCTTCATTTCTTTGACCCAAATGGCATTTTTCACATATAATGGCTTTAAATTTCACCGTTTGGAAAGTGAGCAAGGGTTTTACGAATAGTCCCTAAATAAGTTTCAATTATTTGATTCTCGTTAAACGAAATGTTGAAATTTCGAGCCTTAGTTATTTTTCAATGCTCTTAAATAATACTTTCTTATGATTATTCTTAGGGTTTCTTGGTGATTAGGAGTGTTATCCGGAAGGAATTTTGGACGTTATTTTGCTTATATAGGTGAGTGTTCTATATACGTTTTGTTTCTAATGACTATGGGACTTGATGTGACTATTTGAATTGTTACCCTAATAAGAATTGATGTACGTTATGTTTCGTTGACTATGTGGCTAGTTGGAATACTTGATTAAATGTTAAATGTTCTCAATGATTGCTAAAACGATTTTTGCTAGGCGAGTGTGTACTTTATCGCACTCGACCTAAACGAACGTGAAATTTTCAATGATTGAATAATTAAATGTTACTTGTGCATGAATGTAAGCCTTCTGGCTGAACTGGGCCCTTGCCCTTTGTTACTGGTCGACTCGAGCCAGAAGCGGACTCGGTCGGGCGATTAGTGACCCTGGGTGAATGTGAATGTTTGGTATATTCGAGTATGACCACGTAGTTGGGAGGACTGGCCAGTGCGCTGGCTAGAACGGGGAGAACGAAATGAATGGATGAATGGCAAGATTGACGGAGGGATTTTCAATTACAAATGAAATTTTTTTCTAAACGATTGAAGGAATGAGGAAATGGTCTACGAACGAACGAACGAATGGCTCCATGTATCCTTTTAATGAATGTGTTACTTTTGCTTTATATCGTAAATGTTATCTGGATTACTTGTTATTACGTGCCTAATGTTCTTGTTTAATTGTTTGGTTATGTATATAGAATCTCGCTAGGCTTTTAGCTCATTCCACGCCGTTTGTCTTCCTTACAGGGGTTGCGAGCAAGGACAAGAGACTTATATAGTATAGTCTAGTCCTTTTGGATTATTTTGCGTTCGTTCTAGCTCTAGTGCTTGATTGGGGTTGGATGTACTGGGAACTAAGAACTTTTGTTTCTTTTGGATTTGTACTACCATTTGAGATTGGATAAATGTAAGTATAAATGTTTCAAGTTTGAGAATTGTTTTCGTTTTCCTCGAGGTTATATTTTATTTTGTTCGGAAAGAGTGATCGAGTCCTGGCGAGAGTTGGACAGGCGGTCCGCCGAGCCCTTCGGTTCGCCCTAGGGGGTGGCGGGGCCGTCACAAAAAGTTGAGTTAGTTATAGCTTTTAGGCGTTTTGTTTAACTTCCTCTGTATTAGTAAACCTTACATGTGTTTGTATAAGATTGAATACTTTGGTTTGTATTTTAAGTTTGATTCGTTAGTGACTCTATTGTATATAGTTCTAGGTTGACGATTTGAAGTAAATTGTGCGTTTTATTACCCTCTGTGAATTTTTAGATTAGTTAGTCCTGGCAAAAGTTAGGTAAGCAGTCCACTAACCTTTTGGGTAACCCTGAGGGAAGGTGGGGCTATCACATTAATGGTTTTCTCAAATACATATATGATATGATTTGGATATGATCATTGGTACATTTATGTTTATGTTACATGTTACGTCTGGTCAAGTGCACTAACCATGGACATGTTCTTCCGTATGTTATGTTAAAATTCATTGCCACTCTCCTAACGACCTATAATCATACTTAAATGTTCAAAAGATGCTTTAGTCATGAATGAAGTTGTTGCATGTATTTGGTGTGCCAAACCCATTTGAAGATACTATGTGTATATATTATCTGCATGATTCAATAAAGGTATAAGAGTTGCTTGCTGAACACGAGTTATTCAATCCACGATATTATTATTATTTTTCTTGCAGATGCTAAGTCTGATTCTTACTATGACAAAGATGGTGGGGATTGGGGTTGATAAATTGAAAACAACTGAAGTATTTCGTGTAAAAGTAGCATTTTAGTGTTTTTAGATTTTTCAAGTTTACATTTGGATTAGAATTGATAGAATCTATACTGCCGTACATAAGTTTAATATTTTTGAATTTGTAGTAACTTTTGTAAACAAATTATGATCAACTTGTCCTATATTCGTGGAGTAAGGTCTCACGGATACCATGTACCACGTCGCTAAATCTGGCCTTTGAACCACAGACTTGAGGCATGACAAGGAGACCCGTGAGAAATCCTTTCTTGGTTCTCTTTACATTAGTCATTTTTGTGCTGTCATATTTTCCTTGCATTTTTGTAATTTAACAAGTTTTATCAAATTCTGCTATTAGATCAAATTGTTAAGTAAAGTTAGTGGAGATTTAGAGGCATCCTAATGCTTCTGTCTAGCTTACTGGAAATTAAGACACACTTTTCATTTGAAGAATGGACAGTTGTAGATATCGGACCTGCTAGTTGCAGATTATCAGCAATAGATAATCTTCCCAAGCCAAGAAATCCGATAATGGTTTCTGAATGTGAATTATGACTGATATAATCATTTTGAGTTGTTGAATGTTTTTTGGGATGGTGTAGATCTTAGCCAATGAGCTTAGCAAAAGAATTCTTTATTTTCTCATGACTCTGTAAATCGTAATATTGTAATAGTCGGATGTTATGAGCAACATAAGATCATAGCATCAATGGGAAGATATGATTTATAGATGACCAGAAAGCTTTGCCCTGTTATCAATTGTATTACCTAGTTGGTTTCCCTTTCACAACATTGACTACCACTTACTAGTTTTTCAAATATAATTATATAGTTAGATGTATCAAAATAGGTGATTTTGACGGATTTGGACGAATCATAATTAGATAATGATATAATTGGACTAATTCATTTATATCCATTTAATAAATAGATATAAATATACTCAATTATTCATTTATGACCTGGTTGAAATTCTACTACTTTTTTTTGCATGTTGTTTGAGAAGAAATAATAATATTTTTATTCTAATTATATTATTAAGCAATTCAAAATTGTCCTCTGAATACCCACCAAAAATTGAATTTAAATCTGTAATTAATTTTAAATACCCAAGTCCACTTGTTAATTGATATATTTGAATGAATCAATACAAATGGATTGTGATTGACACCTCTAACTAAGTTAACACTCCTTAAACATACTTCAAAAGTGCTCCAAATACATCTAGCAAAAATACCAAAATATAACTATGGGAAAAAAAATCACCCCTTTCTTCCTCCACTACCTCCGGCAAATATTTCCCACCTCTACTACTACAAACCCTCTTCCCCACTCATTCTCGCCACCGCCTCCACATTTTCCCTCTAGCCTATCCCACTACCTCATTTTATCTTTCCCACCTCCACCTACTACCTTTCCTTCCCCCCTCTTCCTCCACCCTTTCCCCTCCTAGCCTTCTACCTTTTTTTGTGCCACCTTACTCCTCCCTCCCTGCACCCACGCCTCCCTCACCTCCAGATCTGGATGACCAGACCTGAAAGGAAAGAGGGGCGGTGCTAAATGCGAGTGAGGAGGAGGGTGGCAGCCTCTAGATCTAGTTGCAAGATCAGATGATGACAAGATCTAGTAGCCATCTAATCGCACAACTAGATTGGGGTGAATGGGGTGCTAAGGGTGCAAGAAGAGGGGAGAATAGAGGTAAGAAGTGGGAGGAAGGGAGTGGCAGGGCGGGGGAAATGGTGGGAGAAGAAAGGGGAGGAAGAGGAGGGAAAGGGAGGTGGCAGGAGAGGGTTCTGGGATGCAGGAGTGGGAGGGAAGGATAAAGGGGCTTGAGGAGGGAGGGGTTAATCTTTAAATTGTTTAAAAGTATTCTGAAATAATTTAAAATTTAAAAAACACTCCAAAATAATAGAGTATTATAATAAAGTTTTTGACATACAACGGTAGACAAAGTTTTCAAAAAATACTTGAAAAATACCCAATTCACACGGACCCAAAATAATTGTCAATTTGAACAAGACCAAATACAAGGATCCAAATGAAGCTTTGTCAGGATGGTATTCTGAAGTTAATGTACTCAGTGTTGTCAAAATCGCGATCCGGATCGTAGGATCGTACGATCCTACGATCCGGATAACCAAAATCGATCCGGATCGTAATCAGAGTCGCAAATTACGTAGGATCGAGTAGGATCGTAGTAGGATCGGTAGGATCGTGTAGGATCGTACGATCCTACGATCCTACAATTTTTTGCAAATTTGTGAAATACGAGGCTCCATTTTGCAAGTAAATGAAAACATTGATGGTAGATTTGTAATTTATCAAAGAATTGCAGTCTTTAATTGCAATTTTTTAACAATTTTTGCCTCAAAAAGTCAAAAAAGCTCCTATTCTTCTCCTCTACTCAGTCCTCTGTCGTTGACTCGTTTCTTCATTCTTCATTTCAGCCTTCACTTTTCAGTTTTCACTTCTTCTCCACCGTTGCAGCTCCAACCAAACAAGACGATATCGCTGCGGCTTCTACCAAATACCAAGTACCAACATTTGAACAACGGGAAGAATTTGATTCAGATTCTACACAGTTTGCACTTACTATTCTGGCTTTGAATGTCCTAATTTGACACCGCTTTCTTTCTTCTTTTTTTTTTGTTTTTGTTTTTGGATCTTTTTAATTGTCCGATTGGATCTCTTCAATTTCAACAACATGATTTTGATTTGTCTACCTCTTTATAACGTTGATTTGTCTAAATGTCATCAAGTGAAGTTTGCAATTACCAAACATAGAGTGCTTTACCTCATATAGATTATTGTTTTGTTTCCTACTTGTTAAAAATTCTGTTGTTTCAATTTATAACTAGACATTTTTGTATTATGTTGTTCTTATTTTTTATATTGTAGCCTTTGTGGATCGCCAGCCAGGCTTCTTATCTTACTGCTTAGAATAGTTTAAATGTTGACAGATGATATTTTAGTAGTTAATTTTGATCTTGAAAATCTTGGATTTGGATGTTTGGCTTTTTAGTATTTGTGGAGGTTGATGATTATTTTATATTTGAAATTATGATTGTGTAAACTGTAAAGCATTTGATTTTAAGACTTGAAATTATGACAAATAACTTTTTATGTTCTCTTCTTTATTACTTGTCAGATAGTAAGTAAAAAATGTTATATATTTATGAGTAACTTATTTATTTGATATCTTTTAGGATATACAAAATGGTATATGAATCTCAAATTCATTAATTTAGTAAATTTAGGAGCTTTTGGTGGGATCTTACGATCTTACGATCCGATCCTACGATCCGATTCTGTGAAACTAAAATTGATCCTACGTAGGATCCCGATTTTACAAACCTTGAATGTACTTGTGATAAGCGGCTCCTAATTTATTGTGACAAGAGCTTGGTATGCTAAAAGTGAGGTTTCAAAGCCCAATCGTCCATGAAGTCTTTGTTATAGTTCTGTAATATTTTGCTTTTGGCACTTGACAATTTGCTTGCTCCGTGGTTGGTGATTTTGGCGGCCTGGTGAAATTTCGGAAATCCATGTTTCTTAAGTTAAGGAGCGCAAGAGAGCAGATGACTAAGCATACTAAATTCAATTTTTATTCTTAACAAGGTTGTTTCACGTCAAATTAACCTAAGTTAATGCATTAGTTAATTTCACAGCGATCTTTTTTTTTGGGGTCAAATGTCAACTTGTATTATCCAATTTCACAGCGATCTTGGCTGTTGCTAATAATTAAAACTCATGCCGTGCATCTGAGTATGCATTGTGAGAAAGGGAGGGATCCCCCAGGGGAGAGGAGTAGATCCCTAATTTGTTTATGAATCATATCATCAAGTTGGATCCCCTTTGATGATAAAGAATACCAAAGTAATTGTGGATTTAAACAGACCAAATACAAGTATACAAATCAGGGTTATCAGGAGGGTACTTTTGAAGTTAATGTACTTCTGATAATTTGTTGCTAGATATTTTGACGAGTGCTTGTTATGATAAAAAAAAATGCCACTAAAAGTGAGGTTTCAAATCCCAATTATCAACGAGTTATTAGATATGATTCTGACAAACACGAGGCCCAGTATCTTGAATAGGAAAGCAAAGATGATATTCCATCCATAATCGCATGCTTACACTGGTATTAAGCATCTTTAAAAATGCCGTTATAAGATGGAAATGGACTAGGCTAACTTCTAGGGGGCGCTTGGTTCATGCTTTGGAATTGGAAAGGGAAATGGAATAATGGATAGAAAATCAGTATGGGTTTGAATTGGTGCTATCATTCCCACAGGCAATGCTTGGTGTGGGATGGGTATTAAAATTTATTTTTGCTTCTTTTTTTTCTCCTTTGGACTTTTTGTCTTCTTGGCTCGATGCCTCCCCACCGCTAACTTTACCAGACCACCACCAATCAAAACTTCTTCTTTTGTGCTTCGTTTTGCAATTATCAATAAAAAATTCATGTCTGAAATAGAAGATTTGGCACATGGTGTCTTTTTATTTTTCGTTGTTCTGAAATTGGCAAATGGAACTTTAATTAAACAATCCAAAAACAAATCCCAAAATGAAATGGTGAATTCCATCCCAATCCTTTGAAATCTGTTTGCAAGCACAACTGCAATCCACCTATGGCCACCAGCCTTCTTGCCATTAAACATCAGTTTTGCTTTTCACAAGGAGAAGAGGGAGGTTGGGTTGCCTGCTGAGAGGGACGATTTGATAGTGAAAGAGGAATTTAGCGGAGGAGGAGGAGGGGGCTCGGGAGCTTTGATCTCGGCGAGGTAGACGGACCCGATGTCGCCGGAGCCGAGGCAGTGGAGGAAGCGGAGGTCGGAGAGGGAGAGGGTGGAGGAAGGGGAAGTGGAGCAGGCGCGACAGATGGCATCCCAGCAGGGGTCACCGGAGGGAGTGGAGGAGTGAGGCTTTTGGTGGGCTATGGGGGGGGAAGAGGGAAGACGTGGTGGGCGGAGGAGGAAGAGGAGGAGGTTGCAGTCCAGGTGATCTCCGAATTTATTCATTGTTGGAAATGAGTTGAGGGTTTTGAGTGATTCCTCCCAATTTAGTCAGGAATCATGAATTGGACATGATTCCAATATTTCAATTGCCGTTACAGTGTACAAAACACTAAATATTGGAATTATTGTCATTCCTCGTGCCAAACCCCTCAAACCAAGCGGCCCCCTAGCGTTTGCATTCAATGCAAAGGCAATTAGCAATAATCATTGAAGACTGCGTACAAATGCTTCTGGAAGTGTACTTCTCTGGTTCAGAAACCATTGAATTTTTTGGATTGTCAGAAGCGGGATCCGCCAAAATTTGTCATTTTTTAATTGCCAGAAGATCTTCAATGAATCCTCCAAGTGAAATGAAGGAAGAGCCACCATCCATCAGTGCTTCTCTAGCCCGCTTTCCAATGTCCTTAACTCTCCTTCGCACAGGATTTTCACTGTCCATCAAACACCTTATGGCCTTCTCTATCTCCTTGGCCGGTACAAGCTTATCAGGATTCTTAAAGCGGTAGTCTAAGGTCAACTCCACGGCTAATTCCAAATCTTTTACTAACTGAAAGGCACTAGATTGTTGTT
The DNA here is from genome assembly GCA_023065735.1 of Coffea humblotiana. Lineage (NCBI taxonomy): Eukaryota > Viridiplantae > Streptophyta > Magnoliopsida > Gentianales > Rubiaceae > Coffea > Coffea humblotiana. The sequence goes on along the minus strand of JACYVW010000050.1, from coordinate 141,762 downwards.
CAGCATATACAGGCCATGTCGCAATTGGCACACCATTCCACAAGCTTTCCAGTATAGAATTCCACCCACAGTGAGATACAAAGCCCCCAACTGCTTCATGAGCTAAGACATCCAACTGTGGCGCCCAACCACACACCAATCCCTTGTCCTTTGTTCGTTCCAAAAACCCTTCTGGCAGAATCTCAGAAAAAATTGGTATACTCAATTTGCCTTGTCCTGAAGTCTCTTGGTATCGGCGCCCGTACTGACCACAAGAATCTGTATCCACTTCGCTCCAAAGCAGCCGCCATCTCCGCTAGCTGGGGAGGCTCAAAACCTCCCAAGCTTCCAAAACAGAGAAAAAGCACAGATGAAGAGGGCTGATCATCAAGCCATTTGATAATCTTTTCGAAGTCGGGATTCTTATCGAGCTCAAAGTTGAGCACAGGCCCAATAGTATAAATTGGTGCTAATTCCTTATCTGACTCCAGAGACTTAATTGCATGTGGTTCTAACTCTGCAAATGTGTTTATGATCAATCCTTTTGCCTCTCTGAACCGTGTACCGTGATATAACATTGATTCATAGCCACCAGTCTCATCAAACAGAAAAGATGGTAAAACTTTTGAGGGTACAGGGTGGGTGTAGGCAGGTATGATTGAATCAGGATCTGAAATGCTAAATTCAGTCCCGTTCAGGGAATGGCGAACTGGGAGATAAAGCATAAGCCCAAGAAAAGCAGCACTTGATGTGAAGAAAACATAGGAAGGAACACCAAGCTCATTAGCTACATCAATCATTGAAGTACAAAACAAATCGATGACTAACCCGGCAAGATGAGTACTTGGTTCTGACAAAACATTGTTGATAATAGCATCTTGAACGAGCGGTTTGTGCTTTTCAATGTAAACAGAAGCTAACTTCTCTATTGAGCTCGACAACTCTGGAGATGGTCGATCAACAGAAGGGAGGTCAATGAATCGGATATTAGAATTGGCGGCGGCCAATTCTTCGACGTATGACTCAAGTTTAGATGGAGTAGGCCGCCTTATGACTAGAACAGTTATTGATATGCGTTCATCTCTTTCAAGAAGGCGCTTGGCGAACTCGATCATGGATACCATGTGGCCTCTTCCTGGTGCAGGAACAAAAACTAGCTCTTCTGTCTTCATCTTTCAACTGCTAATTGGATCTTTGATCCCCCTTTGGTCTACTTTTAGAACTGTGCTGCGGACAGCATTTTGTGGTTACCCTTAGAATTAACTATGAATAATTGTGGGGCATAATTTCTAAAACCTCCTGAGATTTGTCATAATATCACTCAATTCTCTTGAACTTTTTAAAATCTCACTTATCTTCCTTATCAACTTGAAAAGACTAAATATTCCTATTAAAAGTCACAAACTGACAACATTGCTCTTGCTCTTAATAACTATTTAACCACAAAACAAAAACAAAATAAAAGGCATAAAACCTAAAAATGTAAATTAAAAAAATAAATTGCTAGCTAATAATGGTTTATATTTCTTTACATCGGGGTCGTGGTGGAATAGCAAAAGATCTAAATAAGTTAAATTTAATCAAGGTCAACAACTTAGGAGGATTTTGGTGAGTAATTAATACCTTAAAAATTTTCGTGCATAGTTAAGTTATAATTAAGGAAGTCAGGATATTTTTTTGAAAAATATGTTTAATTTTTGGTGTAGTTTAAGTTGTATTAAAAACTAAAATAATCTCTTCATACATGTAAATTTTGCTTTTGCTCCAATACAATTAAAATAAATAGTTTACATTAAAAAATTTATACCTTATCAAAATTTAACCTTATTCTATTTTTTATTGTTGTTATAAATTTTATAAGTAAGATAACATAATGGTAGTATTGAAAGAAAAGATTTATCTTTCTTGTATTTCCTCCAAAGAGGTTAAGATATTACAATAAATGTCAATTTAAGGGAGGTAAGCGGGATTTTGAAAACTTCAACGGAGCTAAGTGATATTATCAGAAACCTCGGGGAGGTTTCTGACATTATCCCTAATTGTGGAATCCAGCAAACCATGTGACGTGTTCTGACATCAAGCTCTGATTCCATTAGATTTCCTTAAATATTTTGTTTACGAACCTTCCCAGAAGTTACCAGTTGTAGTAACCAAATTAGGGAAGCAAATGAAACATATATGGAAGTTGACTTTTGACCAAAACAAAAAAAACAAAAAAAACTCAAGCAAATGAAAGTCTTTCGCAACCCTGCCTGCCCCACAATGAGTCTTTAAAGACTACATTGAGCCATTAGATTTAGTTTAATCTTTATCCAATGCCGCAATGTGTTTACATTCAAAATTCTTCCTGTTTAATTTTTTTTAAAAATGTTATTTATGCTCCAATTTTTGCTAATCACGTTTCGACTATCATTTTTATTATATAATTTTTATTTATTAAATTATATGATAAAATAAATTATATGAGTGCAATTAACAGAAAATAAGTATAAATAGCATTTTCTAATTTTTATGACAATGAGCCAATGACTATGCATGCCCACAAATCTGGGCGGCCTGTGGCAAATGGCAATACTTTACCCATTTGAATTTGAAACCAGAGCCACAGAAATAGAAGGCGCAACTGTACGAGACAATGACTTAGCTAGCATGCCCACAAAACTTTTTCTCCAACCCATCATGGTCCTACATGGTGGGCAGGTGTTCGTTGGATTTCTGCCACGTAGCCTTGTCTATCATAGATTAGTTTAGGAAAAAATAAAGGGAAAATGACCTGTTTCATTCCTCACCTTTCACAAAAATATTCTTTTCGTCCCTCATTTTTAAAATGAAACAATTTCATCCCTAACATTTAAAAATTAAATCTATTACATCCCTAAACCTAATTTTTAATTTGAATCAAACCATCCAATAACCCAATAATAAATTTCGGAGATAGAATTGATAGGTCACTCGGCCAATTTCATCATATTCACATGACATTTATCAAACCAAAAAATAAATATTATAACATAAAGGCCATTATTTGTCTTGGAATAGTAGGATTTTTCTTTTGGATAAATCTTTTCATGCATCGTTAGTATATTTGCTTGTGAGTCTAGATGTGTATCATAAATACAAAATTTGGTGTTTAAATTTAAATTGAAATGATATGGTAGGTACATAAAACCATCAGTGTATACAATGATAATGTAGGAATTCAAGCTGAGTTAACCAAGTGATCTACCAATTATACCTCCAAAATTTGTAATTAGGTTGATAGGTGGTTTGATTCAGATTGAAAATTGGGTTCAAGGATGTAATAGCTTTAATTTTTAAATGTCAGGGACGAAATTGCTTCATTTTAAAATTGAGGGACGAAAAGAATATTTTTGTGAAATGTGAAGGATGAAACAGGTCATTTTCCCAAAAATAAAATATAAGTATCAAGCGTTTTTAAAGTTCTATCATTTAAGAGTTCAAATCAAAAGTCAACAATCTACCAAGGGAAAGAAAACCTGAAATTGTGACAAAGAAAGTGGTTAGGAAGTAATAAGATAAGAACTGTTTTTAGGAGGTTCATAGCACAAATCTTTGTAATGAATAAAAGGAATGCTTATTCTTTAATTTGTTAAAAGGAAAAAATAGAAAAAGGAAAGGAGAAGGAAGTCTATCAATCTAAATTCAACGTGAATGCGTGAACAACTATTGTGGGCTTTGTTTCTCACACCGATGCAGACATAACATCTACCTGCTGTGTAATATCGCCTTGGACCTACATCTACCACAAGATGACGCCAGGTTTTTTTTTTTTTTTTTAGCAACGACAATATTTATATAAGTTAGTCTATCCTATTATATAGAGGGGAGAGTTTAAAAAAACTGTATAAGAGGTTAGCAGATTTACGGATCCAACTAAATCAAAAGAATATTCTGATTTTTTTGAATTTTTTTTGAAGTAGATGAGATTCGAATCCATGACTTGCAGGCTAAAAAAGGTCTTAACTTCTTTTTAGTGGTTTCATGTTTCATGTTCACCTCACCTGGCATTCTCAGGTGATTGAAACGAGTTTTCGGCTTAGTTCATCGTCTGGGCTTTGTTTCCGAACAGACACAGACACAACATCTTCCTACCGTGGAATTAAAAATGTAAAAGTTTTTTTGGCTTAGACCCACCTCCATCAAAAGATGATGCGAAGTTTCAAGTTCACCTAACTTGGCATTTCAGGTGATTGAAACGAGTATTAAAGAACGGTAAAGTTTGCAATTAGCCTCTAAATTTTTTTAAAATCTCATTTAGCCTGCATACACAAATTTTCATGCCTAGTAACCCTCTAAACCCTTAAAAGTGATTTATTGAACAATTACAAATATTTTTTTAGCTAAAAGGAATGGAAGCTGTTTAGTGTCAAACTGATACAGACTTGTGTCTATGTTTGAGTTCATTTATTAAGAGTTTGCATGAGAAAGCTGTCTAGATTAAGGTTTTTATTAGTGTTTTTATATTTAAGCGCGTTGTGAAGTTAAATTGCAAATTAATTGACTAAATTATTATTTTATATTTGTTTTGACGAGTTTTTATGAAGGTTTGAAAGCAGGGTCATGCTGGAGAAGCATCGGACGAAATTGTGCATGAAAAGTAAGAACAAAAAGAGGGAGAATATGGAGCAAAGTTTTGACCACTTCTTGAATAAAAATAAGCCCAAACTGGTTCGTTCAGCCGGTTGGAACTACCATTGACTTTTCTCACTCAAGGCACTCGGTTCTAATACCAATTTTGATGCAGTTTTTGTTAGGGCCTGCAAATAGCTCATGGGGATGACTTGAGACATATCACTACAACAAAAAAGGGAATTAGCTGCAAAATTTTTGACGAGGAGCAGACAACTCGACGCTGTTAATGTGTGGATGACGAGGAACAGAGCATATCCTCACCAAATCTTGGAGACAGCCTGATTTTTGCTAGCACTATGACTTTTGTCGCTTAACATCCTCACCAAAAAGGAAGGCGGGAAGCTTCCCTCCAAATTCTAGTCATAGTGGCGCTGTTCATGTGTGGATGATGAGTAACAGACCATATCCTCGCCAATCTTGGAGACAGCCTGATTTTTGCTAGCACTATGACTTTTGTCGCTTAACATCCTCACCAAAAAGGAAGGCGGGAAGCTTCCCTTCAAATTCTAGTCATAGCAGCGCCAGGCTTTTGGGTATTGGTGAGAATTCATGCAGTTCCATGCTGATGTACCACATTTGGTGAGGACAGGTTCTCGCCAATCTCTATTTGACCAATAGCAAGAAGTGGTTCTATTCTTGCCAAAATAAAAATACAACCAAACCATGTCGTTTTAAGAGTTAAGAGGCCTTTAAAAAAAGGAAAAGAAATAGAAGAAATAGAAGAGTAAAGCGCAGATGTGGGAAGATAAATGCCATGTAATGAAAGTGGGAAAATCTAAGGATACGCAATTCTATTGCGTATGATTGTTGAAACTTGGAGAATCAATTAGACCAAATACTTTAAATTAGGCGCATGTGTGGGTTTTGAATTTTATATCTGCTAACCAAATAATACGTGCAAGTATGGGAAACAAAGGGAAATTTCATGAAATGGTTATTATTTATTTTCGGGTTCTTGTCACTAAACCTGGAAACAAAGGGAACTGATATCACGAATAATAATAATAATAAATAAGTAATCTGTATATTAATTTGTATTTGCCAAAATTGGAATATTACAAAATCAAATTTGTTGTGGTGGTATGTAATAACGACAATGGAGTGCTTTACAAAATGGTAATATGTTTATGCTAACAACCTTCTTATCACTCAATAATGGTAACCATATTAATAGGCTAACTCAATAATATTGACAATTTTAATTCGTGTGTTAAAGTAAAATGATTCCAACAATCTTCTTATGCTAACACCCTAAAAATATGACGTGAGCCCAATAAGTTAACCTTGTTCCATTAAGACACCCTAAAAATATGATTTGAGCCTTAATAAGTTAACGTTACTCTCTTGAGACACCCTAAAAATATGATTTAAGCCCAACAAATTTATCTTATTTCACTTAAACACCCTAAATGAATGATTTGTCTCATTCATTTTTCTTTTTCTTTTTACAACATAAATTTGAGTTTAAATAAGATACCTCTTGTACTTTTAACTCACTAAATTGATTCACGTATTATTGTAGTGTACATAAGTTTGTGCCCTTGATATTGATCTCTCATGTGCTACTGATTTACTTCGTGTAATTTTCAATAGTTTCTCGCATCCTATTATTACAAGTTTCATTCTTATTCTTAGTAGAATATCATGAAACATGTACTAATGAAGAAGGATTATCATGCTAATAAAATAATAGAATGAGTATTGTAACACATTAATATGAAAAATGATTTCCTTTAAAATTATATCCACTAAGTATTTTTTTTTGGTTCAAAACAAGCAACATATGTACATTCAAAATCTAGTAATTAATAAAAAGTAAAACTTCTCTAAAGATTACAATATTTTAACATTTTATGAGGATTAGAAAGACATTAACATATGAGTGCATGCAAACAACCTTATAAATTGACCTTAAGTTGCCATATATAAGAGGAGAACTTAAATTAAAATTATTTTCAATATATGCTATAATTATGATAGTAAATCTTATATATACTGATAGTATATATACTTAGTTGTGTTTAGCAAAGAAAACTTGTGCCGTAAACCCATAAGATTGCATTTGATGAACCCGGAACGAAGTTGCAGCAAGCTTTAGTTGTAGAAATCTTCTTCGTAGCTTGCATGCAAATCAAAAACAAAATTGCACTTTAGCCCCTCAAGTTCCCCATAATGCTACTTTGCCTCAAAACATTGGAAAAATCAATCAAAATTTGTCCTTTAACATGTTAATTTTTCTTTGGCATGTTTTTATGTGATTTTGGATAGATTATTGGTGAATTTTAGGATGAATTTTGAAGGTTTAATAACTTTTGCTGGATTTATAGTTTTTATTTGGCTTTTTGGTAAAACAATTAGATATTTGGGTAATACTTTTGTTTGGGGTTTGGTGAGAGCGTTTTGATTTATTTTTTGTGAATTCTAGCATTTGGTTTTGATAGGTTTCATCTTAAGTTCTTAATTTTATTTTATTTTAATTTAGACCCTTAATATTTGTAATAATAATGATTTGACCTCTCAAACTTCTTTAATTCTTTCAATTAGCTCCTTGCTTGTTTTAATTTCTTGAATATGGGTTGTTTACTTTCATTTAAATGTTTTAGTTGTTCAATTTCATGTTTATTTCCATTTCTTGTGATTATTTGTTAATTAAAGTGATGCTTTGACCCTTTTCTTTGTTTTGGAGGGAAAATAAGGAAAATTTCATTTCTTTAGATCACCAATTCAAGGGAGGTACACTCTACTCCTTCATTTTGATTTTACTTGATCCTATATGCTACTATGTGATTTTATGTGTGTAATTTCATGTTTTTTTGAATTTTTTCTTTATTTTATTTCATTTATTTATTCACTTTATGGGTTTTAATTTTGTATATTCATTTTAATTTAATTTTTGGTTATTTGAGAGGTATTTAAATGCCAAATTGTAATAGTTAGGTTATTAGTTTATTTATTTTATTCCTCCCCCCCTTTAGATTGTAGTTAGGGCCCTCAAATGTAATAGTTAGGTCTTTATTTGCTTTGTGTGTTTTGCATGCTTGTGTGTTTACGTGTTACTCGCTTTCTTAGGGCCTTGCATCTAGATATCATGCTTATGTGCTATGTGTTTTACGTGATATTATGTGTTTATTTGTTTTATTATGTTTTATATGATTTATTTGATTATACTAAATGCATGACGTCACCACACTAGTCTAACGCTAGTTGTGGTACTTTTTCCGATTCTACACTAGTCCAACGCTAGTTGTGGCCCTCTTTTCCGATTTCTCACTAGTCCAACGCTGGTGAGAACCTATAGACATGGGCTAGTCCAACGCTAGACCCTTAGGGACCGTCCACACGTTAGATCATGTTTGTGTGACAATCACTACATTTTCATGCATATTTTTCTACTTTTTAGGGTTTTTTTATCATTTTGCATGACATTTCCCTTATTTATATATCCCTTATCCCATATTTCCCCTATATGTACATCCCTTACCCCTGTGTGTAAAAACATGACATTAGACTTGCATTCCTTTTGAGAATTAGAACTAGATTAGTACATTTTGCTTGATTAGATTAGGGAAATTACCCCTCGAATATGGGATATGGACGAGTATGGCTTTCTAGCTTAGCACGCTCATATTCCCTCTATTAAAGGGAAAAATGAAGTCACGAAGTGTTAGTTTCCCCCGCACCCATTATGATGCATTCCTTTAGGTCATGTATATTTGTATAATTATTATTTTCTTTTCTTTCCTTCAAGTCTCATATTTTTGCATATTCGTGACCTCTTCAAAGAGTCACTCTTGGGCATCACAATTAATGTGATTTGTACCAATTAAGCTTTGAAGTGATATTCCGATCCCCCGATGTCCTCCTAGGGTTAGGTTTTCGTATCCATATAGTGACATCCAATTGTGATAAATTTTTAGGTTAAAATAAGAAAATTTTTGACTAAATCACGCAACTAACTTTGGCTAGGTTGAGAGGGTGTCTTGGATTTTATCCTTGGCTTTCCTTTCTTCAAATGTGACTCCCGACCCCTTTTCTCTGATTTTCGAAGACTTGGAATCGTTTAAAAAGGGTTTTCTCTACTTTTTATTTAAAATTCATTTTTTAGGTGACTTGGTACACCTTAACTCAATACCAAATGGCGACTTCTATTTTTTTATTAAAAAAACCCTTTTTAAACTATTATTTTTGGGTCAAAATCGTCGCACTTTAAGTCCCATTTAGACCCATTTTTTTATTTTTTTTCTAAAAATAAAAAAACTTCTTTTTACTCAAAATAAATCAAAAACTCATTCTTCAATCAAAATTGATCAAAAATTCATTTTTATAAAACACGTTTATTTTTCATTTAAAAAAATGGGGCGTGACACTGGCCATTTGTTTCTTTTGTTCTTGTATAATTTCATCCATCTTTGAGTCATTTTTTGAATTTATTTGAGTCAAGTCATCAACTCCTAGTCATTTGTCTTAAAACTCCTAGTTATTGCCACTGTATTGATTGACTTGTTAAACCTTCTTGATCAATTGTGAGCAAATTCAATTTGTCTCAAGGGTTGTGATCAAGGACTTGAAAAGAGTGGTGAGATTAATAAAGCGTGCTTACTTAAGTGTAAACATGAGAGTGAGTGGATACACGTAAGGGAGTGTTGTGAGGAAATTTCTTTCTTGTCACAAACCATTCTTGCAGATTCACCTTCACACTTTTGGTCGAATGGAGAGATCCACCTCTAGATATTCAAATGGACGACCTTATCACATTCATGATTGGCGACGTCATGAGGAGGAATTAAGAGGATATCAAGGAGTTGGTTCTTCTAACCCTAAAATATCCATACCATCTTTTAGCTGTTTTAAAGATCCCGATGCATGCTTGACATGGGTAAAGAAGTGGAATGCTTCTTTAGACATCAATCTTAGACTGAGACGGAGAAGGTAAAATTGGCTACCCATGCTTTTAATCATTATGCTTTAACATGGTGGAATCAATTGGTGAAGGAATGTCGATTATGTGGTCTATCATCAATTGCCACTTGGGGTGTATTGAAGAGGATAATGCTTAAGAGATATGCTCCTACTTACTTTAGAGAGTTGCTACAAAAATTCCACTTACTTAATCAAGGTTCTAAGACCGTGGTTAAGTGTTTTGAAAAGATAGAATCAATAATGAAGAAAGTTGGGATTGAAGAAGATCTAGACACTACCATTAATCAATTTTTGGATGGTTTGAATAGGAAGGTTGTTGATCACATTGAAATACTACCTCATATGGAGTTGAGGGATGTAGTAAGTATGACAGTTAAAATTGAAAGACGACTTCAAAAACAAAAAGAGGAGGTTCATTTAACAAATTCCACACCTAAGTCTAAGAATGAGCCACATGAGGAATCATGGTGGTATACTTACCAACGACTTCTACATGAGAAGCAAGTAAAGAAGAAAACTGAATGTAATACTCAGGCATCTTCTAATATGGACTTTGTGGATGCCATTGCCGATGAAAATCCACCTAAACCTATCCAAAGTGATGTTGAACTTGAAGAAATCATTATTGAAACTGCAGAATGGGAGGAGGAAGTTGAGGGTGAGGTAAAAAATGTACAAAGTGTGGATGTACATGAAGTAATAATCGAGGGGAGTGATAATGAAAAAGACAGTGAATTGTACTTGAGTGAGAAAATGAGTGAGAGTGTCCTTGAGATGGAGAGTATGATTGTAAAAGTTGAGGGAGTTAATGAAAGCGCTTCTTTGTTTACTAACAATTTTAACTTTGCTTTGTTTAGTGTTCATTGTCTTATGCAGGTTAAACAAGGTGAAGTGAAAATTTTTATGACATCCACTATTCCTAGTCCAATTGAAGAAGTAATGATCTTTCGATGAATTGCATATTTTTACCATCTCGCAATGGAGGAGTGCAATGCCTTAGCTATTCCATCTACTACATTGCAAAGGAATTTTCAATTGAGGGAAGTTCAAGCTAAAATTAATTCTTTTGATTCTGATGACAATGCTATTTGTGTGCACTGTGATAGTTCTATGTGTCATTGTAGACAAAGGAAATTTATTTAATTTATTTAGTCAAGATTTATTTAAAATAAATTTATCTTGATTAAATTAAATTAAATTATAGAAGTCAATTATGTTTTGGATTGGCAAATTAGACTAATATTATATGGGCTATGAAGTCAAATTAAAATTGTAATGTTCATTTAAATTGAAGTGAATTAATTTATTTATTAATTCACAATGGACTATTTGGATGGGTCCACTATTTAAGTCCAAATTAAATGGGTTTCTTGAGTTACAACTTGTCCAAATGCAGGAAGGTTCTGATTTCTTGAAGACTCATCCTACATATTTTGGCTATAAATAGAGGTCTTCCCTTAAGGATTAATGTTTGGTGAGTATGTACTTTGGAGTTCTTCACCCAAGCAGTGCATCTTACCCAAACATTGCAAGACGACATTGAGCTCAGGACTTGGAAGTGCAGGCTCTCTATAATGTATTTATAGGGGTTCGTATGCTTCTAGGATTAGATGAGGAATTTAAAAGTGGTACAGCTTAAAATAGTTTTGGCTGTCATTGGAACTTGGATGATGATAATATTGTTCTTATTAGTTAAAAAAAAAAGAGGTCTTCCCTCAAGGCAAAAGGATTATAAAAAAAAATTCCTGAATTTCGGAGAAACTTTGTCAAATTCTCTCAAGAGCTTTCTCTCTCAAATCCAAGTCCAAATCAAGCCAAGCTAATCCTCCTACTATCGGTGTTGATAACTTAAAGTTTCAAGTATTCGACACTATCATCAAAGCAATTGTTTTCTATGTCAAAATTGTAGGAAACACTCATTTGATCAGAAAACAAGCCTTTTGGGCCCTTCGATTGAACTCATTCAAAGAGAAGAATCGGGGGATTAATTTCTTTGATTCAAGAATTTTCAAAGGTTGTAATCCAGTTATTGTTTGATTTAATAAATTTGATATTTGTGCAAGTTGTCTTGTCTTTTATTTTAGACAACGAAATTTGTGCTTACAAATTTTTGGCATGCCCAGTGGGATAATCTCTGCCTCATCTCTTTTTTTCCAACAACTTACTTGTTTCAAAAGTCAATGGAGTCCAAGAAGGTAAACTTTGCTCTTGAAAGCATAGTTGCTGATGCCTCAACGACTCAAGAGATCCAGTATCCTACACCACTGACAAGGAGCAAGGCTAAGAAATTAGCAGAGAGGGCTAAGGCGAATGCTAGGACTGAAGGGAAAAATCTTGGAAGTTTTTCCTAACAAGAAGAGAGTCCATGATGAATCTGTTGATAGCTCAAGTGATTCAGTTGCCTCCATGGTGATGCCCATCATGATGACTCACACCACAACTGTGGAAGATCAAATTTCAAATCTAGCCAAAATTGTCGAAGGGCTAGTAGTGCATGCGCAAAATCAAGGCGCCACGATAGTCAAACTGATGGCTATGGTGGAAAATATAGGCTACAATAGCCTTACCATGTCCAGACAGAAATTCAAAGTGCAAGATGAAGGTGACTCATCATCAAGGGAGAAGGAGAAAGAGGGTGCCAAACCACAAACAATGAAGGAGTTTTCAATCTCTCCCGATGGCACCATTCATGTCGATAATCTAAAGGAATTTATTGAAGGTATGATTGAGGACAAGATTGGTGCAAGTACCTTATTGCGGTTATATCAAACCTTACACAACAAGAGTGGAAAGTTTGAAAATGCCTGTGGGATATCAACCTCCAAAGTTTCAACAATTTGATGGCAAGAGCAACCCTAAACAACATATTGCGCACTTTATTGAAACTTGTAACAATACTGGCACTGATGGTGACTTGCTTGTTAAGCAATTCGTTCACTCATTGAAGGGTAACACCTTTGATTGGTGCACAAATTTGGAGTCTGACACCATTGACAGTTGGGAGCAATTAGAGCAGAAATTTCTTAACCACTTCTATAGCACAAAGAGAATTGTCAGCATGACTAAACTCTCCAATATGCGTCAATGGAAGAATGAACCTGTCATCGACTTCATCGATCGCTAGAGGAATCTGAGCCTAAACTGCAAGGATCGAATTGCTGAATCTTCTGCATTTGAGATGTGTATTCAAGGCATGAATTGGGGGCTTAGATACATCTTGCTAGGTGTACAGTTAGAAACATTTGATGAATTATCCACAAAAGCCCATAAGGTAGAAATTAACCTTGAAGGACAAGAGCCGCCAATTCCTGGTCCTAACAAGGCTATGGAGAAACAAAAAATGAGGAATGGGGGCAAATCACCAGTCAAAAGCGAGAAGAAGGAGGCCATGGTTGCAAGTGTAACACCCTTCAAGGTTGTCCCCAAGACAGCTAAGAGAGAAGACAAGAAGATCAATGTGCGTCAAGAGCAGGGAAAGAGAAAACCAACTTTCAAGGAGATGCAAGATAAGGAGTACCTTTTCCTTGATTTTGATGTCCCTAGTATGTTTGATGATCTGTTAACCATGAACTTGATCACGCTTCCGGAGATGAAGCAACCTAACGAGGTTAGGAATACTGACAACCCGAATTATTGTAAATATCACTGCTTGGTTGGGCATCCCATCCAAAAATACTTTGTTTTTAAAGATAAAGTGATGGGTTTGGCAAGACAAGGAAAAATCCTCCTCGAAGAAGATAAGGTGAGTGTAAATCAAACCTCCATTGATCCGTTACAGTCATGGAGGTTGAAAAACTTGAAAAGCTCACGATACCTGTGTTGCCAACTATTCAATTTGGATTGTTTGATCATATGGAAATTGAACAAGCGATCTCCCCTTCAAATTTTCAAGGACATGAATATGAAGATTTGAAATCATTACAATCGGATGTAGATGATGAAGGATAGACTCTAGTCACGCGAAGAAAAAGGCTCAACTCTCGTCCATCTGATAAGGCAACCAAAGCCTTAAGAAGAAATAGAATGGTCTGGAAGAGGAAAGAACAGAGCATGAAGATAAACAATAACAATTGTAATTCTCAAGAGAACCAAGTCTTTAAGCAAAAGCCGTGAGTCCCTATCACTTTAAAAGAATTCATACCTAAAGAATTCTTTGACGTTAATGTAGTCTCATGTCACACAACGCAAATTGATAACATTGAAGAACAAAGGGATGATGCTCGCGAATCTCCTTGTGAGATAACTCACGTGTCAAGTGGCAATGAAGCGGTGAATGTCACAAGTATTACCTTCACAAATGAAGACTTGTTACTTGGATCAACGCCATATAACCATCCTTTGTTTGTGACTGGTTATGCAAAAGAACAAAAGGTGAATAGGATTTTGATAGATAGAAATTCTGCTGTCAATATCTTTCCTTTAAAAATTTCGAAGGAACTTGGCATTCCTGTTGAAGAACTCTCCAATAGCCGATTGATGATTCAAGGCTTCAATCAAGGGGCCAAAGAGCTATTGGATTATTAAATTTGGAGATAATCATTGATGATATATTGTTTAGGGCACTATTGTATGTGATAGATGCTAAAACAACATAAAATATGTTGTTGGAAAGGCCCTGAATTCATGACAATGGAGTCGTACCTTCAATTCTTCACTAATATTTTAAATATTGCCGAAATGGAGTGGCAAAATGTGTGAAAGTTGATGATCATCCTTTTACTGAAGCAGAGGCGCATATCGCCGATGCTAAATTTTACATTCAGAAATATAATGAGTTTGACCAACCTCTATCTGTGGTTAAAATCCAAGATTCTGAATCATTAAATGCAAAAGGGAAGAAAGTGGTGATTTCAAAATTAAAAGAGGTAATTCACAAAGAAACTGATGTCTCATTGTCAACTAATGAATCAGTTATCTTTCGATACCCTCCCAAGTCAAGATTGGAGCGACGACAATCGTCTTCACTTCTACGCGAAACTCTGAAAGGATTAACTCTTCCTGTGGTTAAACTTGATGCTAAGAAGATGCCATCTCCCTTGCTTAAAGGGACTAACCCTCCAAGTAAAGAATTTGAAATCAAACAAGATGCTCTACCAAAGTCAAGAACCGAAGAAGGTTTTGACTCTATTACTTATAAGCTCCTTGCCAAGGTCGGGTATGATTTCGAAAAATCTATGGCTTTGAACTCCTCATCTCCTCAAGCTACTAGTGACATGACTCATGGGTTGAATCCTGTGCAAAAGATGTTGAAAGAAAAAGGATATGCCATTGAAAATTCCAAATAAGATCTTGACTATTCTTCCCCTACACCAATTCGCATCAAGATCAATAGAGCTAGTAACCAATATATTTCTATAAGTGATGAGTCTTTTAAAGTAGTCAATAAGTCGCAGACTTTTGATAAAAATAGAGATAAGGCCCTACAGGTGTCTGTCTTTAAGATGTTAGAACCACAAAGGAAGCAAAATCTCAAAATTTTCACAAGAGTAAAGAAAGGACGGCGAAATTATTGAAAGAATTGAAAGAACCTTTTGATTATTCCCATAACACTTATAAGTTTGGTAGCATCATCCCCTCAAGGATGAGAAGATGTAAAAATCGATAAAATGTGGGACTGAACTGAAGGTCAAGGAGCATACCATCATGTATACAAGGCCAAAGAAAGATGATGAAGAAAGTGTTGTTTCGTGCAACCATATAACCATATTTGATAGTGACTCCCTTGGAGAGGAAGAAGATGCTGAAGACGCTCCACCTGAATTTGAAGAAGGTGCTAAGACCACTGTAGATAATCTAAAAGAGATCAATCTTGGTACTTCAGAGGACACACGTATGATATATGTAAGTGCTTCATTAAGTCTTGATGAAGAGAAGGCATATGTTGAACTCTTGCAAGAGTATCGAGATGTTTTTGTTTGGACTTATAAAGAAATGTCGGGTTTAGACCCAAAGTGGCCGTCTCTCATTTGGCTGTTAAAAAGGGTGTTCGACCTGTAAAGCAAGTATAACGGCGATTTAGACCCGATTTAGTTCCATTGATCAAAATTGAAGTCAATAAACTTATTGAAACTGGGTTTATTCATGAAGTTAAATATCCCACATGGATTTCAAATATTGTGCCAGTACGAAAGAAGAATGGGCAAATCCGCATCTACGTCGATTTCAGGGATCTTAACAATGCTTGTCCCAAAGATGATTTTCCTTTACCTATCACCGAACTCATGATTGATGTAACTATTATGCATGAGTCTTTGTCATGTATGAATGGCTCTTCTGGTTATAATCAAATTCGAATGGTGCCTGAGGATGAAGAACTCACTGCATTTCGCACTCCTAAGGATATTTATTGCTATAAAATAATGCCGTTTGATCTTAAAAATGCCAGAGCTACATATTAAAGAGCAATGCAAAATATGTTCGATGACATGCTACACAAAATATTGAATGTTATGCGGATGACTTGGTTGTTAAATCAAAGAAAAGAAGTAATTACTTGGAGGACTTGAAACAAGTCTTTGATCGGTTGAGAATGTATTAATTCAAAATGAATCCTCTCAAATGTGCATTTGGAGTTACATCAGGAAAGTTTCTTGGTTTTATGGTCCGTCATCGAGGTATTGAAATTGACCAAACAAAAATTGATGCTATATTGAGAATGCCTGAAACTCGCAATATTCATGAATTAAAAAGTCTTCAAGGGAGATTAGCCTACCTGTGGAGGTTCATTTCAAATTTCACCGGAAGGTGTCAACCATTCAGTGTGAGGACTCATGTTTTTATTCTTAATTTAGTCATTTTTATAATTATTTGCCCTAGTGTTATTTAATTATATTATTATTGCATGAATTTCCCTTATATTTCGCTTTATCGCATTCGCGTCGAAAGTTTTTTGAAAGTCGCACCGGTACAACTAATTGGAGATTTGAGAATTTAATACTAGACTAGTAAGTATGAGTAATTACAGTGTTAGAGGAATTACCTTGGAGGATTAGTGTATAAGTGTAACAAACAAGAGAGAAAGTGGTAGTACAATGCACTATTTCACTACTATTGAGAGTTGACTTTTGCACCAACTTAAAGTTACCTTTTCTTCATTCTTCCTCCACAAGATTCACAACACAAACACTCACACTCTCTCTCTCATTCGGCCAACCAAGGAAAGAAAAAGGAAGAAGAGAAAGCTCCATCTTTTTGCTCCAATCTTGCTTGTTTTTCATCCTCCAACCCACAAATCATTTGGAATTTCACTCTAGCTAGAAGAAAGAAGCAACCATGTGAAGTTTCTTGGTGAAGTAGTGGTGGAAAGACTTGCCTTCATCTAGGGTTTAAGAGCTCTAAGAGGTAACAACTTCATCCCTCTTTATCCTTTCAATTTTTACCAAGTTTAGTGGTTGGATTTCATGGGTTTGAAACCCTAATCAAGATTCTAGGCTAATGGACTTGAGGAAACTTTTATCTTGCTTTATATTCTAAGCTAGTGGCCTTGAGGTGACCTATGAGGTAGCTGACTTGAGGTTATTGCTTGATTGCTGTTGTTTATGTGAATTATGACTTGAGATTGGCTTGGTAGTGGAGTGAAAGTTGGAAGAAAACCAAGAGAGGTGCTGGCCGAAATTTCTGTTCTTGTTGTCTTGCTTGGATGTCGAATTTTTGTTGATTATTTGGCTTCTAAACTGATTGATATATGTGGTACTATGTGTGTGGAAAGTGCCTTTCAAAAATCATTTCAATTGGTTATACAAAACTAGAGTTTTTGAAAAGGAAGAAATCTGGAAATTTGCTATCAGGCCAGGCGGCCACTGGTTCTTTGTCTGAACATAACTCTTTGTACAAAAGTCAAAATTGATTGCCATTTGTAGAATTCGAAACTAGACATCAAGAGCTTTCCAACGGTATAAAATTTCCCTACTAATTCGTTTTGAGGAAACCGTAGCGAATCGGCAAAGTGGACTGACCTGTTTTATCTATTTGTCCGAAAGAAACTAGGAAGCTGCATCTTGTGGCTCGATTTTGTCCCTTTTGTGAAAGGAGTTTGGAAATTATAGCATTTTGAATCTAGTTTCTGATGCCATAAACCATTCTCAATTTGGACTTGTGTAGAGTTAGATATGGTCTGATTTCAAAACTGTGTTGAAGCTTGGTGACTGGAAATCTTCTAAACAGGTTGCGAAAATCAGCCAACTTCAAACCGTTGTATCTTGCTGCTCAAAACTCCAAATTTAGTTCTACTGATTGTGTTTGAAACTTGACTTGAAGCTCTGGTTGTGATATAAATTTTAGAGGCTGATTCACATTTGCTGTGAATTTTACCGAATTTCCAAATATTGCTGAAAAACCAAGACTGGTTCTGTCCTGCCTTCATGAAACTGTAACTTTGAGCTGAAATTCGAATGGTTTCTGGTTGGAATCTTGGAAAAGTGTTTTCGGGGAAGTTTTAGTATTTTGAATCTAGTTTCCAACGGTATAAAGTTTTCCATTTTTGGACCTTCCAAACTCAAGATACGATTTCTCAAGTGTCGTCGAGTAAAGCTGGAAAAATTTCTGATTTCCTAAGAAGTAAACTTTAATGAACTTCCGGCTTCCTTTTGAGATTGATGGTTCATTTTAAACTCAATTTCATGAATGATACGAGTTCACTTGAGACTTTAAATTCTCATTTTTGAATCCAATTTTCGAGGGATTAAAACTCTTTTAAGCCATTGTCTTAAGTTTTAAACGAGTGCACTTTCTTCCTTAAATGTTAAGTGGTCGTGAGTATATGTGAATGATGGTTGGTCACTGTTTCTTCAGGTGCTCAAGAGGGTTTCGAAAGGAATCCCGGTGTGGACAACCGAAGGGCTTTACTTACTCACTTGTTTTGAATTGGTGAGTGTCAAGTGCATGAATTGTTGCTAAATATTTGAATTATTTTTTGTTAATTGAGTGATTTGGAATTGTCGAGACGAGTGTGTACTTTATCGCACTCGTTCTCTTTTACGTGAATTTATAATTGAATTGCGCGTAAGTGAATTGATAAGTGAATTGCGTGAACTTGGCCATTGCAATTGTACATCTGGGGACGCCCAAAACTCATTGGCCAACCTTGCGACTCGAGCCGACATGGCTTGGTCTAGAAGCTTGGTGACCCATGAGAAAATTATAAGTTTGATCTTTTGAGATCTTTCTTGGCATACTCGAGTAGTATTGGCTTCCCAGTGAGTGTTTGGTTACGGATCCGAGAGGGTGAAATGAAGGATGGGGGAAGGAAGTGGAGTTCTACGGACTTGATACCTACCCGATTGACGGAGTGTCATCACGTGGAGGTATTGGATCGAGCCTCGGCAAAGCAAGGGAAATCTAGCTCCTGAGAGCTCCCGTATCCTTATTGAGTGTGCTTTATTGTTAATTGTGAGTTACTTGAACTTTCTAGCTATATTTCTTGTACAAGTGTTATTGTTACTTGAACTATGTGTTTGCATGCTTTTCTTGGTCTCGCTAAGCGTTAGCTCACCCCGTAGTTTGTTTTCCTTAACAGGCGTTCGGAATGGAAAGATTTTGGGGAAGCCGACTTGATTACCTTTTGATTAAAATTTTGGATGTAATTGATTAGTCGACTTTTGGTGGTTGTATTTTTGGGGAAAGTTGATGTACCTTTTGGTAACTTGTGATGTAAGATTTGAATGTTTATTTAAGGAAGCAAACTTTCTTTGTATCTACTTTATTATTGGTTGTTTACCCTTAAGATTAAATTTGACTCGTATTGAGCCCTGGCGAGAGCTAGGCAGGCGGCCCGCCGATACCCTAAGGTTCGCCCTAAGGAGAAGTGGGGTCGTCACAGTTGGTATCAGAGCGTTAGGTTTAGAGATCTATTTGGGAGATGTTTTAGAGGTTTTACTCTTGACAATAGAAATGAGATAACTTAATTATGCCGTAAGTTGATGTTTGAGCGAGTTAGTGACTTTAAGTTTCTAACCTTGAGTTTTGTGGTTGTTTTGTAGGAATGGAGAACGGTAATAGAGGTGATGCGGCTAATGGTAACGGAGATGCTAACAGTCATGTGGAGCCTCTTAGGCCTATCCGCTATCGAGTACTTGGTGGAGGACCCCGTGTCTGATACTCATCTTCCTCTAGGTTTCCCCGTTGTCCCTGTAGGGAGAACCATGCCTACTCTAATGATCTTGTGCTGTCCATTGATAATGAGCGCCGGCAGTTGGTGGTTACTAATAGGACATTATTTCAGGAGATTGAGGAGTTAAACGCTATGGTGGATGGCCAGGGTGCTAGGATCGTAGAGCTCGAGGGGACAGTGATAGATGAGCGGACTAGAGCTGAGGCCGCTAGTGACGAGCTTCAGAGGACTAGGGCTCGACTGGCTAGAGTAGTCGAGGAGGTCCGGGATCGGGCCGCTGGGATTTCAGTTGACACTACCACGCTGATAGAGGAGGTGATAGACGCTGTCGAGAGCTCGGTTCATGAGGGCACCCTTGAGGAGGAGCCTTTTGAGGAGGACCAGAGGAGGAGATCCAGGCTGGCAGTTCGGCTGCGAACTAGGCTAGGATTGTTGACTCTTTTGACTTTTGTAATTGGGATTAGTTGGGGTGATGCTTGTAAAGCTCTTGACTTTTACTGCATGATTGATTGTACTTTTGTGGCACCTGTGTGCTATGTTTTGTAAATGCCCCATGACTTGCTGATTATGTACGAACCTTTAAATGTTAATATATGCCAATTATTGTTATTTCAAATGTTTTTCATGTTGGCTTTTGTTTTTAAGTATTCCCTCGCATAATTGTTTCTGTTCTTGCATTTAGACATAATTAAGATCATGGACGGCCGAAGAAGTGGTAGGCGCCGAGGGCGTGGGGTTAGGCAACCCCAAGATCAAGCAGATGATCAAGGATCGGCTTTTGGACCGAGCCAAGGACAAGTAAATGTAGGGGATAACCAAGTAGCTACTGCTATCAACCGTATGACGGATATCTTAGAACGGTTAGCAGAGCGATAGGGTCCAGGACCGGTTAACCAACCCGGGGCTCAGGAGAGAGGGGAGGATAGAGTCTTGGAGAGGTTTTTGAAATTTACTCCGCCTAAATTTATTGGAGGACCTAACCCCGAGTTAGCGGAGAACTGGTTGGAGAGAATGACCAATATATTTGCCGCCTTAGATTATACTGAGGAGAGGCGAGTGACCTTCGCTGCCTTTCAATTTGAGGGTGCGGCACGTGCTTGGTGGAATGTAATAAGGGGAAAATGGGAAAGAGCACAGACCCCTTGAACTTGAGAAAACTTTATAAGGGAGTTTAATGAAAAGTTTCTCCTACCTCTAATTCAAGAGAAACGGGAGGACGAATTCATAAAGTTGAGGCAGGGGGACTTCCAGCGTGGCTGACTATGAGGAGCGATTTACTAAGATTTCTAAGTACGCTCCGAAATTGGTGGCTAATGAAAGGAGAAGGATAAGGCGCTTTGTACAAGGACTTAATGTGGAGATTCAAGAGGGGTTAGCAGCAGTCCAAATCTCTACGTTCACTGAATCCCTAGAGAAAGCACAGAGAGTTGAAAGCGCAAGGCTGCAAGTTAGAGACTTTCATACCAAGAAAAGGGGCGCTCCTAGTCATCATTCTGGACAAGCAAGCAAGAGTGCTCCACCTCCCAAGATGGGAAGAGGAACGGGAGGAGTAAGGACTGCTGGAGCACCAAGAGGGGCTTTATCAAGAGGACACCGTAATGGGCAAGGTCAAGCGAGAGGAACACCTTCTGGTGGTCAGACCGTGACTCCTCAAGTTGGTTGTGGCTACTGTGGTAAGTCCAACCATGCGGAGAATGATTGCTGGAAGAAATTGGGGAAGTGCCTGTATTGTGGCAGTACTGAGCACCAGATCTCAAAATGCCCGAGTGTACCAAACGAGGGAGGTAGTACTCAACGGCCAGAGAAGTCGGCCTCTAAGCAGTCTAGTGCTGGAGGGAGTCGACCTAAGGTGCCGGCTAGGGTTACGCATTGGACCATCAACAGATTCCTGATTCCACTGAGATGGTTGAAGGTACGATTCCTATTTTTCACCGCTTAGCTAAGGTTTTAATTGATCCTGGTGCGACATACTCCTTTGTAAACCTTAAATTAATTATTGGAGTAGATGTGAAGCCAATTAAGTTATCTTATGATTTGGAGGTTAGAACGCCTACTGGGGAGTAAAGCTTAATTGCTAACTTGGTGTATAGAGATTGTGAGATATGAGTTGGAGGACGAAAATTATTGGTCGACCTGATGGGCTTAGCTATTAAGGGGTATGATGTCATCCTAGGAAAGGATTGGTTAGCTCGTTACCATGCTCAGTTGAATTGTAAGACGAAAACGGTAGAGCTGTGTATTTCGGGGAGGCAACCTTAAAATTGGATGTAAGGGGTAGACTAGTCTCATCTGCCCTTATTTCAGGAATTCGAGTTAGAAAGATGTTGAGTAAGGGAGTTCAAGGGTATTTGGTGTTGCGCCCCATTTTTTTAAATGAAAAAAATAACGTGTTTATGAAAAATGGATTATGAATTTTTGGTTTAATTTTGAGTGAAAATGATGAGTTTTTATTTTTAGAAAATAAATAAAGAAATTGGGCCTAAAATGGGGTTTAAAATGCGACGATTGTTTTGGCCCAAATTATAGTTTAAAAAGGGTTTTTGAATAAAAAATCGGAATCGCCACTTGGTATTGAGTTAAGGTGTACCAAATCACCTAAAATGAATTTTTAAAGAAAAAAGTAGAAAAACCCTTTTTAAATGACTCCAAGTCTTCGAAAATCAAAGAAAAGTGTTCGGGAGTCACATTTGAAGAAAGGGAAGGCAAGGATAAAAATCCAAGGCACCTTTTCAACCTAGCCAAGGCTAGTTGTGTGATTTAGTCAAAAATTTTCTTATTTTAACCTAAAATTTTATCATATTTGGACGTACTATATGGATGCAAAACCTAAACTTAGGAGGATTATCGGGGGTTGGAATGTCCCTTCAAAACTTAATTGGTGCCAATCACATTAATTGTGATGGCCAAGAGTGACTCTTTGAAGAGGTCACGAATATGTAAATCATGAGACTCGAAAGAAAAGAAAATAATAAAATAATGATATACAAATATATATGACCTAAGGGAATGCATCATAACGGGTATAGCGGACTAATATTCGTGACTCAATTTTCCCTTTAATAGAGGGAATACGAGCATGCTAAAATTAGAAAGTCAAATTCGTCCATATCCCATGTTCGAGGAGTATTTCCTATCTAGGCAAGCAAATGTACTAAACTATCTCTAATTTTCTTATATGAAATGCAAGTCTAATGTCATGTCTCACACAAAGGGTTATATAGAGGGGAGTATGGAATAAGGGAATATATGTATAAGGGATATACATATAAGGAGATGCCATGCAAAAATGATAAAAGACCCTAAAAAGTAGAAAAGCATGCATGAAAATGTAGTGTAGTCACACAAACATGATCTAACGCGTGGATAGTCCTTAAGGGTCTAGCATTGGACTAGCCCATGTCTCTATTTTCTCACTAGCGTTGGACTAGTGAGAAATCGGAAAGACGAACCACAACTAGCGTTAGACTAGTGTGGGATCGAGAAAGGGGCCACAACTAACGTTGGACTAGTGTGGTGACGTCACACATTTATTACAATCAAATAAATCATGTAAAACATAATAGAGCAAATAAACACATAAATCACATAGAACACATAACACATAATCATGATATCTAGATGCAAGACCCTAAGAAAGCGAGTAACAGGTAACACATAAGCATGCAAAAACACACAAGGCAAATAAAGCCCTAACTATTACACTTGGGGCCCTAACTACAGTCTAAAGAGGGAAGGAATAAATAAAATGAATACCTAACTATTACATCTTGGCATTTAAATGCCCCTTAAATAATCAAAATTGAACAAAAATAAATATACAAAATTAAAACAAATAAAACAAATAAATAAATAAATAAAATGAAAACATTCAAAAGACATGCAATTAAGCACATAAAGTCATATAAGGGCACATAGGATCAAATAAAGTCAAAATAAGGGATAGAGTGTACCTCCCTTGAATTGGTGCCCTAATGAAACGAAATTATTTATTTGTCCTCCAAAAACAAAGAAAAGGTCAAGGCATCACTTTAATTAATGAATAATCACAAGAAATAAAATAAACACGAAATTGAATCAAACAAATCATTCAAATGAAAGTAAACGACCCCTATTCAACAAATTAAAACAAGTGAGGACCCAATTGAAAGAATTAAAGAAGTTCGAGGGATCAATTTATTATTATTACAAATATTAAGGGCCTAAAAGGAAATAAATTAAAATTAAGGGCTTAAGGTGAAACCTACCAATCAAATGATAAAATTCACAAAAAAATAAATAAAAACCCATTTTCTACAATTAAACGACAAAATTTCCCAAAATTCCACTAAAAATCCAAATCAAAATTATAAATTTATCAAAAGTTATTAAACCTTCCAATTCATCCCAAAATCACAAATAATCTATCCAAACAATCATATTAAATCATATCAAATGAAATTAACATTTAAAAGGGACAAAATTGATTAAATTTTCTAATTTTCTGGGCCAAAACAGAACAAGGGGCAACTTGAGGGGTTAGATTGCAATTTTAGAAAATTTTTCATGCAAACCCACGAAGAAGCTTTCTGCAACTTCGCTGGTTTCTTTCTTTTTCATCTGCAACTTCACAACTACGACATTCAGGTCATACGCAACCAACAAGATCCAAACAAACGACTATCTTTCGAACCTAAAACAACACCTTATGCGTCCTATCATCAAAACCCAACCATAAACTATGCATTCCCTAGAATTCTCCAACCCAGATTGCGCACAAAGACAACCAAAGAAATAGCCATGAACTTCAAGTAAAGAAAAATGCATAGATTCATCAGATAAAACCCCATAAAACCACTCCCAAACCCATTTTCCTAACAAGTCTCGTCCCCTGGAGTCCTACTGAATTAGATCTTACCAACCAAACAATATGGCAAAGTCATAGAACCAGCAAAAGCTCAAACCAGCAGCAAACATTCAAGGAATTCACGTCCGATGGCTTTATCTTTTATAAAAACATGTTAAACCCACAAAAACAAAAGTCATTTTTACCTGACAATGCCAGCATGGGTGAATGAATGTGAGATCTGTCCAGAAATGTGTGCTGATTCCAAGCATGAAGCCAAGCACTTCGGTGCCAAAAATTTCAGCAATGGTGAACCCAGAACTTGGAGCTTCGATTTGGGGGGCTTAGAGTTGTGATTTCGGGGAGCTTGCTGAATGAAAGTTCTTGTATTTCATGCCAAGATAGTGCAGAAATCAAGAGTTTACTCAAAAAGCTAAGAACTTGGCCGGAATTTGATGCCAAACTGGGCTGATCCGTCAGCCTGGTGATGAACTTTTGCAGCAGAAAATTTTTTCTTTTCTTCCAGCTCCGTTGTCCCTCTCTTTTCCTCTCTCACTTTCTTTCTTTTTTCCTGATCTTGCTGTTTCTCCTCATCCCTCAGCCAGTCACTGCCCCCAGGCTTCCCTTTTTTTCTAGTTTTTCCTTCTGGTTCCCTTGCCTGTAGCTTTTTCCGCAGCCCTTCTTCCCCTCTCTCGGTCTCTTGTTCGCAGTTCTTCCTCCCTCCTTTCCTTCCTGTTATCTTTTTTAGTTTTTCTTCCTCCCTCAGCCAGCCCCTCTCGAAGCTCTCTCTTTTCCTTGCTGTTTTTCCTCTTGCTCGTAACCTCTCGCAACCTGAGCCGCCATCTCCTTTCTTTTTTCTCCAGCTGCCACTCTAATCTCCTCTATCTCTCACTCTTCCGTTACCCTTTTCTCTAACCCTAGCCATCACTCCTAGATTCTCCTTCCTTCGGTTCTCCCTTTTGCTCCTTCATATCAAATGGCAACCTCAAACCCAGATCTCAAGGGCTTTCCATAAACCTCAGTTCACTGATTCCATCTTAGCCATCGGATTGGTTTCATTTCTAGATTTTTCTTGGTTTTTAGATGAAAGCCAGGTGGTTAGGGATTAAAGGATCCAATGGTGAAGAAAAAACAATGGGAAGAAATGGTGGAAAAAGGATTGGAGCTGAGCTGCAGTTTCGTACTTCACATTTCATGGTTTTTGATACGAAACCAATGAAATGTTTGGCTCGCATGAAGCTCACATGCGCGTGGCCTTGCTTTCCTCTTTTTTTTTCAATGATTTTCTTTAAAAATGGAAATAGACAAAAATTTAAACAAATCAACTAAAATGAAATAAAAATGCTAAAATTTTTGTGTTTGATAAAAGAAATGATTTTCTTCAATATAAAATGAAATAAAATTAAAAATTAAAAATGAGTAAAATAAACAAAAAATATGAATAAAATGAATAGTAAAATTTTGGTGTCTACATTTGTCTTTTCTTATAAATACTTCTAGTGACAAGGTGAGGTTAAAAGATATGCGAGTAGTTAAGGAGTATCCAAATATTTTTCCCGAGGAACTAGAATCTTTGCTGCCGGAAAGAGAGGTAGCCTTTAAAATTGATATGACTCCAGGAGTAGCACCTATCTCTAAGACGCCTTATAGAATGGCTTGAAAGAGCTAAAATTGCAATTGCAGGATCTTCTAGAGCGAGGCTTTATAAGAGAAAGTGATTCTCCATGGGGAGCTCCTGTGTTGTTTGTTAAAAAGAAAGATGGTAGTTTAAGATTGTGCATAGACTATCGAGACTTGAATGACGTTACCATCAAGAATAAGTACCCTTTACCCCACATTGATGAATTGTTTGACCAATTGCAAGGGGCGATAGTGTTCTCAAAGTTGGATCTCAGGCAGAGTTATTATCAGCTGAGGATTTTGGAAAAGGATATACCTAAGACTGCCTTTAATTCGAGGTATGGGCACTTTGAGTTTGCAATGATGCCGTTTGGGTTGACTAATGCTCTTGCAGCTTTTATTAATTTAATGCACCGAATCTTTAAACCTTACTTGGATCAGTTTGTGGTGGTGTTCATTGACGATATACTGATGTATTCTAAAACTCTGGAGGATCATGAGAAACATTTAAGGATTGTCTTGCAAACCTTGAAGGAACATCAGTTGTATGCTAAGTTTAGTAAATGCGAATTTTGATTGCAGGAAGTGACTTTCTTAGGTCATATAATCTCCAAGGAAGGAATTAAGGTAAATTCGACCAAAGTTGAAGCAGTTTCTAAGTGGAAGCAACCGAAAAATCCTACTGAATTTCAAAGTTTCTTAGGGCTAGCAGGGTATTAGCGGAGGTTTATTAAAGATTTTTCTAAAACTGCGGGACCCCTGACTAAGTTGACTAAGAAAAGTGAAAAGTTTATATGGACCTCTAAGTGTGAAGAAAGTTTTCAGGAGTTAAAATGACGATTGACAAGGGCACTTGTATTAACTTTACCTAATGGAAAGGATAGATTTGTAGTTTATACAGATGCTTCAAAGGAAAGTTTGGGGTGTGTATTGATGCAGAATAATAAGGTGATTGCGTATGCTTCTACAAAGTTAAAACCTCACTAGAGAAATTATCCAACTCATGATTTGGAGTTAACAGCTGTAGTGTTTGCATTGAAAAAGTGGAGACATTACCTATATGGGGTGATGTTTGAGGTTTTTACCGATCACAAGAATCTTAAATACTCGTTTTCCCAAAAAAAGTTAAATTTGAGACAACGTAGATGGGTGGAGTTTTTAGAGGATTATGATTGCACGATTAATTATCACTCAGAGAAAGCTAATGTGGTAGCAGATACTTTAAGTCGTCAAGGACAAGTAGCAGGATTGATGATCAAAGAGTTACACTTGTTGGAAGAGCTTAGTATTTGGAACCCTCGACTTGAACCAAGAAAAGTAATTCTTGGGAACATTGTCGTGAAATCTACTTTGTTAGATCGTATCAAGGAGGCACAAGGGCAGGATTCTGAAGCACAAAAGTGGTTGGAGAAAGTTAATAAGGGGAAAAAGTCGAATTTTAATTTGGAAGTAAATGGTGTACTAAGGTTTCGAAATCGCATAGTCGTGCCAAAAGATGAAGGGCTTAAAAGGAAAATTTTGGAGAAAGCTCATCATTCTAATTATACAGTGCATCTGGGAGGAAATAAAATGTACCATGTGAGAACCCGAAAATTTTCACATTTTCAAGTATTATTTTATTTCTTTGCCTATATTTTATACTATCCTTTGAAAATATTAAATGTTTTGTACATTTTACAAGTAAGTACAATTTTTAAATCATTTTCCTAGTATAAGTTAGTGTACGTAACTTGAAGTGCATTTGTTCGATGTGGGGCCCGCTAGTGCGATATAATTTTGCCGATTAAGTGATGAAGTATTAAGTGACATTACTTTCCAAGGTGCTAGGAGATGATTAGAGGGTAATTAGGTAGACTAATTATTGGAAGTGAGAAGATAAGCTTAAAACCTAAAGGACGCCACGTGTCGCGTTCCGATTGGAGGAAGACTTGCCTAACTTTCTCTCCTTTACTAAAACCAAATTTTGACCAATTTCATCCCATTTTTCCTTGCTCTTGGCTGGCCCTTTGGAGGAGAAAAACAAGAGAGAGCTTCTTCAATTTCTAGCTCCAACCTTGGTCAAATCTTGAGTTCCAACCGATCAAATCGCAAACCCTTCCATAGGAGTGCTAACTAAGGAGGATTAAAGGCTTTGGTGGAGTTGATTTGGAGAAAGAAAGGCTAAGCTACCACTTTCTTTGAGGTTCTAAGGTAAATTGCTAAGAACATCCTTCTTTGGTTCCAATAGTTGCAAATTAGTGGCTTGTGGTTGCCACTTTGGTGGTTTTGTGCATTAATTCTTGGTTATAAGTGGTGAGGTGTGGATTTTCGGTTTTCTTAGAAAATTTTCTGCCCTGTCTGACCAGTGTTGTTCGGCCATGATGGAGGCCGAATTGGACTTAGCATAAAACATGCAAGTTGTAGAGAATTGAATGTAGATTAAGCCTGTAAAATTTCAGCTCAATCGGAGCACTGTAGCCTGTGAAATGACTATTTTACCCCTGCTGCCCTGTTTTTGTCCGAGAATGATAATCAGCATCTGTAATTGGCTCTTTTGGCTGGGAAGATGAATGCATTAGCTTTTAATGCCTTCTTAAGAATTGTAGCCTTGTATCATAGCTTTTGAATGGCTTTGGAATCAACTGAATCGGAGTTGTGTGTGCTGAGATATGATTGAATAAATCAGGACTGCTAGTTGAATTTCACAGTGAGCTTTGAACTGGAATATCTGGGTCTGTTTGGGTAAATTTGACTAGGTTACGTTGAGAACTGGGTTGCGGTGTCTTCATAAGAATTGTAGAGCTATGTCTTAGCTTCGAAACGGTATAAAGTTTACCTCAATCTGATAGGTGTAGCTTTGGTTGTGACCAATACGCTAAAAGATGTCAAATCTGTCATTTTGTTCCTTGTCTTAAACCTTAATCCCGATCCCTTTTCTAGTTTGGTTTTGTAATTGAATGACTTTTAGCCTTTTTAACGGCTATTGTAATGAGATTATTTGTATGTGATTTTGGGGGCTGATTGAGGAAAATAATGAAGCCATAAATGGCTGGAAAATAGATAAATACAGAGGGCGTGCTGCCCAAATTTGCACTCAAATGGCGATTTCAAATTTTAAGAGCAGATATAAGTTTTACAACTATTTTACTCATGTATTTTGGACTAAATGCACTCTTTTTACTTCCAAAATCATACTTATACATTGTACTATTAGTTATTCGGATTTTCTTTGATTCACCAAACATTTTGATGGTTGAACCGTAATGTGTTTTCTTGATTACTCTTAGGGTTCCTTGGTGACTAAGGTGTTATCCGGAAGGAATACTTTGGACGTTATTTTGCTTGTTTAGGTGAGTGTTCTATATACGCATTGTTTCTAATGACTATGTGAACTATTGTGACTATTTGGATTGTTGCTTTAATACGTGATTGAGGTATGTTATGTTTCCAAAATGATTTTTGCTAGGCGAGTGTATACTTTATCGCACTCGACCTAAGCGAACATGAAATTTTCAATGATTGAATGATTAAATGTTAATTGTGCTTGAATGTAAGCCTTCGGGCTGAACTGGGCCCTGCCCTTTGTTACTGGTCGACTCGAGCCAGAAGCGGACTCGGTCGGGCGATTAGTAATCCTGGGTGAATGTTTGGTATACTCGAGTATGACCACGAAGTTGGCGGAGATTGGGGAATGAAATGAATGAACGAACGACAAGGAAATGAAGGAGTTTTCACTTACAAACAATGTTTTAATGATCGGAGAAATAAGGAAAATATTAGGCGAATGAATGAACGAACGAACGAATAGCTCCTCGTGAGCATGTATCCTTTTAATGAATGTGTTACTATCGCTTTCATTTTGTAAATGTTTTCTAAATTACTTGCTAATTGCTGATAAACGTCCTTGCCTAATTATTTGTTTGAGTATATAGAACCTCGCTGGGCTTTTAGCTCATTCCACGCCTTTTGTTTTCCTTTCAGGGGTTGTAAGCACGGGCGAGAGACTTGTATAGAATAGTATGGTTTAGTTCTTTTGCACTGTTTTGCGTTTGTTCTCGCTCTAGTGTTTGGATAGGGTTGAATGTTTCGGGAACTAAAAGCTTGTGTTACATTTCGGACTGTACATTTGCTTAAGATTGGAATGAATATATATATATATGGTTCCAGTTTGGGAATTGTGTTTCGTTCGTTTTTCTCGAGGTTATATCTTATTTTGTTCGGAGAGAGTGAACGAGTCCTGGCGAGAGCTGGGCAGGCGGTCCGCCGAACCCTTTGGTTCGCCTTAGGGTAAGGTGGGGCTGTTACATACCAAAACTTGAAGAGCTTGTACTGGTAGGAGAACATGAAGAAGGAAATTGCTCAGTTTGTCCAGACTTGTTTGATTTGCCAGCAGGTTAAACCCGAGTATCAGAAATCGTCTGGCCTATTACAACTTTTAGAGATACCCGAATGGAAGTGGAAAAATATCACCATGAATTTTGTATCTGGATTACCGAGGACACAGAGAGGGCATGATGCCATTTGGGTAATAGTGGATAGACTAACCAAATCTGCTCATTTTTGCCGATTAGTATGAAGTACTCCCTGGAGAAGTTAGCTAAGTTATATTTAGATGAGATTATAAGGCTACATGGGATACCAGTAAGTATTGTGTCCGATTGAGACCCTCGATTTGTTTCTCGATTCTGGCAGAGGATGCAAGAAATGCTAGGAACCAAATTGAATTTTAGCACTACCTACCACCTCCAGACTAATGGACAGTCAGAGAGGACAATTCAGACTCTTGAGAACATGTATTTTGGATTTTGGAGAGAATTGGAGTAAATACTTGACATTGGTGGAATTCGCTTACAATAATAGCTTCCATTCATCCATTCAAATGGTTCCGTATGAAGCTCTTTATGGCCGGAAGTGTAGATCTCCTATTTGTTGGGATGAAATAGGTGAAAGAAAGATTTTAGACCCAACTACAGTACCATGGATTGAAGAGGCGTATGAAAAGGTGAAATTAATACGCCAAAGAATTTAGACAGCTCAGAGCCGTCAAAAGAGCTATACAGATAATCGATAGAAGGATTTAGAATTTGCGGTTGGAGATCAAGTTTTCCTTAAGATCACTTCTCTAAAAGCAAGTTTGATGTCAAGGAAAGGAAAGAAGTTGCAATCTAGATTTGTAGGACCTTATAAGATTCTCCAACGTGTGGGAAACGTGGCCTATAAGTTGGAACTGCCATCAAGTTTATCTCGAATTTATAATATTTTTCACGTGTCTATGCTCAAGAAGTATCATCCAGATCGCTCCCATGTACTGCAACCAGAAAATATTGAGATCGACGAGGCACTGACTTATGAGGAGAAACCAGTGAATCTTCTGGATCGTTAGGTGAAGGAACTAAGGAATAAGCGAATCCCTCTGGTAAAAAATTCTATGGAGGAATCACAGAATAGAAGAAGCAACTTGGGAAGTAGAGGAGGGGATTCGACAGAAATATCCAGACCTATTTCCAAATCAAGGTATGAATTTCCTGGACGAAATTCTTTTAAGGGGGAGAGGATGTGAGGACTCATGTTTTAATTCTTAATTTATTCATTTTTATAATTATTTGCCCTAGTGTTATTTAATTATACTATTATTCCGTGAATTTCCCTTAAATGTCGCTTTATCGCGTTCGCGTCGAACGTTTCTCGAAAGTCGCGCCGGTACGACTAATTGGAGATTTGAGGATTTAATAGTAGACTAGTAAGTATGAGTAATTACAATGTTAGAGGAATTACCTTGGAGGATTAATGTATAAGTGTAACAAACACGAGAGAAAGTGGTAGTACAATGCACTATTTCGCTACTATTGAGAGTTGACTTTTGCACCAACTTAAAGTTACCTTTTCTTCATTCTTCCTCCACAAGATTCACAACACAAACACTCACACTCTCTCTCTCATTCGGCCGACCATGGAAAGAAAAAGGAAGAAGAGAAAGCTCCATCTTTTTGCTCCAATCTTGCTTGTTTTTCATCCTCCAACCCACAAATCATTTGGAATTTCACTCTAGCTAGAAGAAAGAAGCAACCATGTGAAGTTTGTGAGAACCCGAAAATTTTCACATTTTTCAAGTATTATTTTATTTCCTCGCCCATATTTTTATACTGTCCTTGAAAATATTAAATGTTTTATACATTTTACAAGCAAGTATAATTTTTAAATCATTTTCCTAGTATAAGTTAGTGTACGTTAATTCGAAGTGCATTTTTCGACGTGGGACCCGCTAGTGCGATATAATTTTGCCGATTAGGCGCTGAAGTATTAAGTGATATTATTTTCCATGGTACTAGGAGATGATTAGAGGTTAGCTAGATAGATGAATTATTGGAAGTGAGAAGATAAGTTTAAAACCATTCAAAGGGCCAAGTGTCGCAAACCGATTGGGAGTTGGACTTTTGACCAAGAAGATTAACCTTTACCAAAACCAATTTTTGACCAATTTTCCTTCCATTTTTCCCTTGCCTTGGCCGAACCTCTTGACAAGAAAACAAGAGAGAGCTTCTTCCATTTCTAGCTTCCAAATTCACTCAAATCTTGAGTTCCAACCGACCAAATCGCAAACCTTTCCATACAAGTGACGACTAAGGGAAACTAAGGGCTTTGGTGGAGTTGATTTGGAGGAGAAAGACTAAGCTACCACTTTCCTTGAGGTTCTAAGGTAAATTTGCTAAGAACACCCCTCTTTGCTTCTAATAGATGGAAATTAGTGGCTTGTGGTTGCCACTTTGGTGGTTTTGTGCATTATTTCTTGGTTATGAGTAGTGATATGTGGATTTTTAGTTTATAGTGAATTTTTCTGCCCTGTTCTGACCAGTGTTGTTCGGCCATGATGGAGGACGAATTGGACTTATCTCAAAACATGAAAGTTGTATAGAATTGAATTTAGATTATGCCTGTAAAATTTCAGCTCAATCGGAGCACTGTATCCTGTGAAATGATGATTTTACCCCTGCTGCCCTGTTTCTGTCCGAGAATGATAATCAGCATCTGTAATTGGCTCTTTTGACTGGGAAGATGAATGAATTAGCTTTTGATGCCTTCTTAAGAATTGTAGCCTTGTATCTTAGCTTTCGAATGGCTTTAAAATAAACTGAATCGGAGTTGTGTGTGCTGAGATATGACTGAATAAATCAGGACTGCTAGTTGAATTTCACAGTGAGCTTTGAACTGGAATATCTGGGTCTGTTTGGGTAAATTTGACTAGGTTACATTGAGAACTGGGTTGCGGTGTCTTCATAAGAATTGTAGAGCTATGTCTTAGCTTCGAAACGGTATAAAGTTTACCCCAATCCGATAGGTGTAGCTTTGGTTGTGACCAATACGCTAAAAGATGTCAAACCTGTCATTTTGTTCCTTGTCTTAAACCTTAATCCCGATCCCTTTTCTAGTTTGGTTTTGTAATTGAATGACTTTTAGCCTTTTTAACGGCTATTGTAATGAGATTATTTGTATGTGATTTTGGGGGCTGATTGAGGAAAATAATGAAGCCATAAATGGCTGGAAAATAGATAAATACAAAGGGCGTGCTGCCCAAATTTGCACTCAAATGGTGATTTCAAATTTTAAGAGCAGACATAAGTTTTACAACTATTTTACTCATGTCTTTTGGACTAAATGCACTCTTTTTACTTCCAAAATCATACTTATACATTGTACTATTAGTTATTCGGATTTTCTTTGATTCACCAAACATTTTGATGGTTGAACCGTAATGTGTTTTCTTGATTACTCTTAGGGTTCCTTGGTGACTAAGGTGTTATCCGGAAGGAATACTTTGGACGTTATTTTGCTTGTTTAGGTGAGTGTTCTATATACAATTTGTTTCTTATGATTATGTGACGTGTTATGACTATTTGGATTGTTTGATTAAATGTTAAATGGTTTCAATGATTGCTAAAATGATTTTTGCTAGGCGAGTGTGTACTTTATCGCACTCGACCTAAGCGAACATGAAATTTTCAATGATTGAATGATTAAATGTTAATTGTGCATGAATGTAAGCCTTCGGGCTGAACTGGGCCCTGCCCTTTATTACTGGTCGACTCGAGCCAGAAGCGGACTCGGTCGGGCGATTAGTGACCCTGGGTGAATGTTTGGTATACTCGAGTATGACCACGAAGTTGGCGGAGACTGGGGAACGAAATGAATGAACGAACGACAAGAAAATGAAGGAGTTTTCATTTACAAACAATGTTTTAATGATCGGAGAAATAAGGAAAATATTAGGCGAATGAATGAACGAACGAACGAATAGCTCCTCGTGAGCATGTATCATTTTATTGTATGTGTTACTATTGCTTTATATCGTAAATGTTATCTGGATTACTTGTTATTACATGCTTAATGTCCTTGTTTAACTGCTTGGTTGTGTATATAGAATCTCGCTGGGCTTTTAGCTCATTCCACGCCATTTGTTTTCCTTACAGGGGTTACGAGCAGGCGAGAGACCTGTATAGCATAGTATAGTAGTCCCTTTTGTATACTTTGGCTTTTGTACTCGCTCTAGTGCTTGGATAGGGTTGGAGTGTATTGAGAATGTAAAGCTTTTGGTTTTGGAACTATACTTCTGTTCGAGATGGGGATGAATGTAAGGATATGTTTCAATTTGGGGAATTGTGTTTTGTTTCGTTTTTTTCTTCGAGATTTTATTTTATTTTGTTCGGAGAGAGTGATCGAGTCCTGGCGAGAGCTGGGCAGGCGATCCGCCGAACCCTTTGGTTCGCCTTAGGGGAAGGTGGGGCTGTCACAAAGTTTCTTGGTGAAGTAGTGGTGGAAAGACTTGCCTTCATCTAGGGTTTAAGAGCTCTAAGAGGTAACAACTTCATCCCTCTTTATCCTTTCAATTTTTACCAAGTTTAGTGGTTGGATTTCATGGGTTTGAAACCCTAATCAAGATTCTAGGCTAATGGACTTGAGGAAACTTTTATCTTGCTTTATATTCTAAGCTAGTGGCCTTGAGGTGACCTATGAGGTAGCTGACTTGAGGTTATTGCTTGATTGCTGTTGTTTATGTGAATTATGACTTGAGATTGGCTTGGTAGTGGAGTGAAAGTTGGAAGAAAACCAAGAGAGGTGCTGGCCGAAATTTCTGTTCTTGTTGTCTTGCTTGGATGTCGAATTTTTGTTGATTATTTGGCTTCTAAACTGATTGATATATGCGGTACTATGTGTGTGGAAAGTGCCTTTCAAAAATCATTTCAATTGGTTATACAAAACTAGAGTTTTTGAAAAGGAAGAAATCTGGAAATTTGGTATCAGGCCAGGCGGCCACTGGTTCTTTGTCTGAACATAACTCTTTGTACAAAAGTCAAAATGATTGCCATTTGTGGAATTCGAAACTAGACATCAAGAGCTTTCCAACGGTATAAAATTTCCCTACTAATTCGTTTTGAGGAAAACCGTAGCGAATCGGCAAAGTGGACTGACCTGTTTTATCTATTTGTCCGAAAGAAACTAGGAAGCTGCATCTTGTGGCTCGATTTTGTCCCTTTTGTGAAAGGAGTTTGGAAATTATAGCATTTTGAATCTAGTTTCTGATGCCATAAACCATTCTCAATTTGGACTTGTGTAGAGTTAGATATGGTCTGATTTCAAAACTGTGTTGAAGCTTGGTGACTGGAAATCTTCTAAACAGGTTGCGAAAATCAGCCAACTTCAAACCGTTGTATCTTGCTGCTCAAAACTCCAAATTTAGTTCTACCTATTGTGTTTGAAACTTGACTTGAAGCTCTGGTTGTGATATAAATTTCAGAGGCTGATTCACATTTGCTGTGAATTTTACCGAATTTCCAAATATTGCTGAAAAACCAAGACTGGTTCTGTCCTGCCTTCATGAAACTGTAACTTTGAGCTGAAATTCGAATGGTTTCTGGTTGGAATCTTGGAAAAGTGTTTTCGGGGAAGTTTTAGTATTTTGAATCTAGTTTCCAACGGTATAAAGTTTTCCATTTTTGGACCTTCCAAACTCAAGATACGATTTCTCAAGTGTCGTCGAGTAAAGCTGGAAAAATTTCTGATTTCCTAAGAAGTAAACTTTAATGAACTTCCGGCTTCCTTTTGAGATTGATGGTTCATTTTAAACTCAATTTCATGAATGATACGAGTTCACTTGAGACTTTAAATTCTCATTTTTGAATCCAATTTTCGAGGGATTAAAACTCTTTTAAGCCATTGTCTTAAGTTTTAAGCGAGTGCACTTTCTTCCTTAAATGTTAAGTGGTCGTGAGTATATGTGAGTGATGGTTGATCACTATTTCTTCAGGTGCTCCAGAGGGTTTCGAAAGGAATCCTGGTGTGGACAACTGAAGGGCTTTACTTACTCCCTTGTTTTGAATTGGTGAGTGTCAAGTGCATGAATTGTTGCTAAATATTTGAATTGTTTCTTGTTAATTGAGTGATTTGGAATTGTTGACACGAGTGTGTACTTTATCGCACTCGTTCTCTTTTACGTGAATTTATAATTGAATTGCGTGAAAGTGAATTGATAAGTGAATTGCGTGAACTTGGCCATTGTAATTGTACATCTGGGGACGCCTAAAACTCATTGGCCAACCTTACGACTCGAGCCGGCATGGGCTTGGTCGAGAAGCCTGGTGACCCATGAGAAAATTATAAGTTTGATCTTTTGAGGTCTTGCTTGGCATACTCGAGTAGTATTGGCTTCCCAGTGAGTGTTTGGTTACGGATCCGAGAGGGTGAAATGAAGGATGGGGGAAGCAAGTGGAGTTCTATGGACTTGATACCTACCTGGTTGACGGAGTGTCATCACGTGGAGGTATTGGATTGATTCTCGGCAAAGCAAGGGGAATCTAGCTCCTGAGAGCTCCTGTATCCTTATTGAGTGTGTTTTATTGTTATTTGTTGTTACTTGATCTATGTGTTTGCATGGTTTTCTTGGCCTCGCTGTGCGTTAGCTCACCTCGTAGTTTGTTTTCCTTAACAGGAGCTCGGAATGGAAAGATTGTGGGGATGCCGACTTGATTATCTTTTGATTAGAATTTTGGATGTAATTGATTAGTCGACTTTTGGTGGTTGTATTTTTGGGAAAAGTTGATGTACCTTTTGGTAACTTGTGATGTAAGATTGAATGTTTATTTAAGGAAGTGAACTTTCTTTATATCTACTTTTATTATTGGTTGTTTACCCTTAAGATTAAATTTGACTCGTATTGAGCCCTAGCGAGAGCTAGGCAGGAGGCCCGCCGATATCCTAGGGTTCACCTTAAGGAGAAGTGGGGTCATCATATTCAGTCACCTTATAAAGAAATGTATACTATTCTAATGGGATGAGACGTGCAGTAATGCATTCAATAGCATTAAGTCTTATCTCATGAAGACGCCTGTCCTAACTGGACCTATTCATGGGAAGCCATTAATTCTTTACATTGTTGTCCAAGAACGTTCACTGGGGGCATTGCTTGCACAAGAAAATAATGAAGGGAAAGAAACTGCCCTTTATTATTTAAGTAGAATGATGATCTCTACTGAATTAAACTACTCGCCAATTGAAAAGTTGTGTTAACTCTTATTTTTGTAATACAGAAGTTAAACACTATTTCAAGCACACAGTGTCAGATTCGTTTCCAGGGCGAATGCCATAAAATAGGTGATGAGTAGACCAGTATTATCCAACTGTTTAGTTAGATAGTATCTCCAGTTACAACAGTTTGAAATTATTTATGTGCCTCAAAAGGCCGTGAAGGGGAAAATACTGGCAGATTTTCTTGCTGATCACCTAATACCTGCTGAATGGAAGTTGCGTGATGATCTACCAGATGAGGATGTACTTCTTGTTGAAATTTGTCCATCATGGAAGATGTATTTTGATGGTGTTGCTCATCGTCATGGAGTTGGAGTTGGATTGTGTTTATAACCCATGACGGAGAAATTTTGGTATACTCCTTTACTCTAAATCAACGTTGTTCAAATAATATCGTTGAGTATCAAGCCCTCATATTTGGATTTGAAATAGTTGTTGATATGGAACAATTGGAGTTTCAAATTTATGACGACTCACAATTAGTCGTTAACCAACTCTTGGGAAGTTATGATGTTAAATTGATTCCATATCACAAGTATGCAATGCGGCTTATAAGGTGGCTTGGAGGTGCAAGCATCGAAGATGTCCCTAGAAGAGAAAATAAACAACCTGATGCATTAGCTACACTTGCCTCTTCTCTCGTTGTGTCAAATCATGAGATACAAGTTCATGTATGTCAAAAGTGGATAGTTCCGCCACTATTTGATGATGACAATATTAAGGAAGGTGATGCTTATGTGGTCTCAACTTACGAAATTGACGAAGAAGACTGGAGACAACCTCTTGTCGATTATCTCAAGTATCAAAAGTTACCCGAGGAGCAACGTAGAAGTGTTGACATTCGTCGGCGTGCCCCTCGTTTCATCTTATACAAGGATACGCTATATCGGAGATCATTTGAAGGTGTATTCTTGCGCTATCTGAGTGAAGGTGAGGCATATCAAGTTATGCAAAAGGCACATTCTGAAATATGTGAAGCTCACCAATCTAATCACAAATTACATTTTCGGATTAAAAGAATGGGTTATTATTGGCCTACTATGGTCAAAGATTGTATGGAATATGCCTAAAGGTATCAAACTTGCCAATTTCATGCAAATTACATTCATCAATCACTCGAATCATTACATCCGACTATTGCTTCTTGGCCAGTTGACGCCTGGGGCCTTGACGCTGTTGGACCATTGCCTAAGTCATCCGGACAACATTTATATATACTGGTTACGATCGACTCCTTTTCTAAGTGGGCCGAAACTGTACCACTTAGGCAAGTGAGAAAAGAAGATGTGGTAAATTTCATTCGTGTAAATATTAT
This sequence comes from Coffea humblotiana, assembly GCA_023065735.1. NCBI lineage: Eukaryota > Viridiplantae > Streptophyta > Magnoliopsida > Gentianales > Rubiaceae > Coffea > Coffea humblotiana. The sequence goes on along the minus strand of JACYVW010000050.1, from coordinate 102,789 downwards.
TTATCTTCATGGAGTTCCCTGATACATTATCACTGATAATGGAAAACCCTTCTCAATATCTTAATGGATAGGTTGTGTGAGAAATTCAAATTCAAGTAAGGCAAGGCCTCCATGTATAATGTCCCCGTCAACGGTCTTGCTGAAACATTCAACAAAACTCTGTGCAACCTATTGAAGAAAGTGGTGGCCATATCAAAGAAGGACTGGCATGAAAAGATAGGTGAGGTTCTTTGGGCTTATCGCACCACATATCAAACTCCAACGCAAGCCATCCCTTATGCCTTAGTTTATGGTGTAGAAGTTGTTTTGCCTTTTAAGCAACAAATTCCTTCTCTAAGGATTGCTATCCAAGAAGGTTCACAGAGGAAGAAAATGTTCACCTATGGCTAGAAGAGTTAGAAGTTTTAGATGAAAAGAGATTGGAAACTCAACAAAATCTTGAATGCTATCAGGCTCGCCTTTCTAAAGCTTTTGATAAGAAAGTCCGTCGTCGTTCCTTTCAATTTGGTGATATGGTAGTCGCCATTCGAAGGCCAATAGTTATGACTCATCATACCAAAAATAAATTTGTCTCCAAATGGAATGGGCCATATATTGTCTGAAATGTTTACATAAATGACGCGTACAAGATAGTTAACAAAGATGGCGTCAATGTCAATCCCATCAATGAAAAATTCCTGAAGTTATACATGCCATAAAAACAAAGAAATACTCCATGACTCATGAGTCCAAACTACATGTTGCTCCTGACCAACATGAGTTAAAACTGTGGATAACAACCACCAATAGTATAACACGTGATTAAACTGCTGAAACCCTCCACCAAATCTAAGGTGGTAAACAAATGGATACTCCTGACCCGCAAGAGTTTAAATTGTTAATGGTAGGATTTAAGTGTGACTTGATTCCCTTTTTAGATACTTAGGCAGTTTAGAGGGTAACTTCTAAGTTCAGTTACAACCCTATAAAATTAAATTCTTTGCCCTGTTGATTCTTTTGTTGCAAAAAAAAAGTTCCTCTTTAGGATAGTTCAAATTATTTTGCGGCACACACTTGAAAACGTGTTGTCTAGATTATCAAATTATTTGGACAATTACCTTCTCAAGTGTGATCAAAATTATGCAAAAATTAGATCGTTTATATTGCAGTTGATAGCCTAAAATGGTGGCTATCAAAAAAATAAGGGAAAATAAGGGACATCTACAAGGGTATCATGAAAAAAAATCAAGTTTTATTATGGAATAAAAAATGGGATAGTTATGCCTATGACTACATGCCTTGAGCAATTAACGATAGATGAAACTTAAAACAAAGTAAAAGATTGCAACTGATCCTAAAGTTCAAATGGTGACAGTTCTTTGCGATTGCTTTTAAGTAATGCTTGCATGTTGTCCAAGATTTGGCTCTCCTCAGCAAGTAGAGGCAGGGAATTCTCAATCTTTCGAACTTCATTTCATAAGTTGACCATCCTACCTTGAATTCGGGTAAGATTGTCTTGCTCCTTTCCTAACAGTGAAAGTGTATCCTTCTTGTGAGTATTCAAGAACTCAAGCCGTTTCCTTAACTCTACTTCCTCGCGGTCAATCTCCTTAAGTTTCAACATGTGCGTTGAGATCTTTTTTGCTTCTTGTTTCTCCTTACTTTGAGCATCCTTAAGATGCTGGGTGGCCGTATAAAGCAATTCATTATATGATTCAACTGAAATTTTATTTGAGAGAGAAAACTTCACTGCGACAAAATGAGTTGCGTTTGTAAAGAAAACCTTTAAAAGGTCTTGAAAGTTTGAGATATCCATGGCATTGAAATTTTGCATTTCTTCCATGATTCCATTTGCTTTCGTCTCAAGAGTAGACATGCGTTCCAGGGCCATTTGGGATATCATTACCTTCAAGTTATTCCACAGCATTTGAATGTAGTCTCGACGACATATTAAGATCACAGTTTGGGGACAAAATTCAGACACTTGAGGTATCCTTTGCCACGATAGTGGATCGAAAATTTTGAATTTCTTTTTCTCCAGTGGGGTCATATGTTCTTCCCTATGTGGCATGATTTGCTGAATCATGTTTTCATCATCTACCGCCTTTTTGGAGTTCTCACTAGTATTCTTTTGTTGGGTAGAATTGACCACTTGTTTTGCCAAAAGTTCAAATGCAGTGGGTCCTTCAACGGATGCTTGGCTTGGTTCTCCATCATCAATGAAAATCAAGTCTTGATCATTCAACTACAAGGAAAATGTTGTGAGACAAATCATGAACACGAAATTAGTAAGTAAATTTCAAATGCCAAACTAAAGAAGGCAAGAAGAGTTCTTACAATATTGGCACGGCTTCTACTAAGCACAGATATGTTCGGAATGTCCTTAAAGAATTCTTTAGGGTCTAAAACAATATCATCCAAAGGGAGAGTCATTTACCTTGGATTTCTTGTGCTTCCAGTGCTGGTCCGTACTAATAGATTGCTCATCCTCCTCATCAAAAGGGTTACTCCTCTTCTTTTCATGAGAATTGTGAGAATCATGATAAAAAACCTTTACAATTATTGAAGGAAGACGAAATGAATTACCCTTCGGAGATTCTTCATTAGAAGTTAGGATCTCAAGAGTAGCAACCTTGTTTCTTGAGTTCTTTAAAACTTTCTCCTCACTTCTCACAACCTTGGTGATTTTCTGCTTCGTCTCAAAATTATTGCCAACCTTGGAAGGATTATTCAAATTTGTAAGTTCCTTTCCCTTGGATTTCTTTTGCTCCAAATTTGTTTGAACGCTCTTAATCAAAATATCATGTCCTTTGAGGAGATAGCCATCATGCACCGTGGACCACCATGTTTGAAAATCTGGAGATGTATGCTTGTTAGCATTCAAGGGATAACTAGGAAAAAGCACCTTTGACTCTGTCTTATTGCAAATAGCAGTGCGCCAAAAGTATTCGACTTAAGTCATAATTTGTAAAACGAACATCTGCTCCAAGTTCTTGTGGGCTGTTTTGATAAAACCCGAATTATCGTGCAAACTTGTATGGACTGTATGGCTCAACAAGAAAATCCCCTTCAGCATGCAAGACTAAGTAATTCGAGTAGGCGCTTACGAAATAACTCAGTTCTGGGTTCCCTAACTTGCTGTCATCAACAAAAAGTTCATTTTGATTCTTCACAAGAGAAGTTGATCCCTAAGTTACTTTGTCTCCTTCATGAATGAGGTCACGAGCATTGTTTTCATCAAAATATCATGCGCCACCCTCTTCAGAATAATTGGTCATTGTTGGTCTAGACATGGTATTCGGAGTCGAATAATGGGTAGAGAAATAATTTGCTAGCCAAGCATACACGTAGTGCACTGGAAAAGATGCATGAGCATATCTTGGGGTAGATGAATTTGAGATTTTATTAATTCCGCGGTAGATACTCAATAAGACAGGAATCGCAAGGCAAGTCTTACGTCCGACGACCATCATACTAGCCATTTTGAAAGTAGACGACCTAATATAATGGAGCTCCTCATCTGGTAAAGCAAAGACACAGAGTCAACAAGATATAAATGCTGGGAGAGAAGTCTCTTCTCGCAAGTGAGATTTGACTCCGATGGCATCAAATACGCCATTGTCTTGACTTGAAAATTTGCGTGGTTGTCCAATCTCTCCACCTAGGTTTTGCGTCGCTTGAGCACGAGATGCCTTCTTTATCCTTCTCTGCTTTGGTTTTGAATACCTTGTTTTGCCTTTAAACCGGAAGTTAATCCATTGGGTAGCTAAAATTCCATGTCTATTGGTTTCTCTATGCTAAAGATAGCGGAGGGCCGCGAACAAATACTCACAACTTTGTGGAATATGCCTTAATTTCTTTTCATTAACTCCAGTTAGCTCTTCCGGACATGGAACCACCTCTTCATAAATGCCTTCGATAATTGGGAGCTCTCCTAATTTGCATAGATCCCAAAGTGAGAGAGATAATTCTCCGACGTATGTATGCAAGGTATTAGTGTCTGGGCACCATGCCTCGTAAAATGCCTTGAATACATGAGGATTCCTGTCGTATGTGAAAAGTGAAGCATATAAGGCGTCAAACAAGTGATTTGTTTGATGAATTTCATGGAGCACTTGTTTGCTCCTTCCAAGGATATCCTCCAACCACTTCCAATAATTCTCGATGTAACCAAATTCACCACTAAGTCTCAAGGAAACACCTCAGTAGGCGTCTCCATCTATAATTCGCCTGCCAAGGGTTTGAAAGGGAGTTGTCCTTGGCTCCTTATTATGAATAAGGGATTTCAAGGAGTGAACTTTCATGCCATCATCTTGTAAAAATTCTAGTGATCAATCATTTAATTTGAGATACTTGTGAGAAAGCCACTCACCAGAGTAAGTTTCTTGTATAGGGGGATGCACCAATAATTTTGTTCCTTGGTTAGTAGGGTCATCATGACTGCTGGTGATAAGGAGGTACCTTTCGTTTGAAGTTGTAACTTCCTTAAATATTGCCATTTCATTTGGACCAACCTGCAATAAAAGCAAGAAAAAAAAGAAAAGAAAATTTGGTTACAATGGCGTGATCGAAGACAGTGAAAGGAGTATTAAATCATCAACGTAAATTAAATAAAAGGACTTCTCGAGCTGTGGTAAGCTCTCATTGAAATGGGCAGTTGCACCTTCTTCAAATTTTGGTCGCACCTCCTTCGTGTTCTCCTCAAGCCATAATATGGCTCTCGTGGGAGTTTGTATCGCTCTCGTGGGAGTTGGCGGTTGCACCTTCTTCAAATTGAGTGTCCACCATATGTGTTTGTGACGAGGAATCTTCCTTTCACATTACGTAAAAAAAAAAAGAAAAAAAAATCTAGCATTGACAAGAAGTAAAAGCCATGAAGTATGGACCTTAGCGTTTTGAATTTCAAGAACTATGGTCCTAAAATTGGGGACACGATTGGAGCGTCAATTTGCTTCAAACAAGAGGTGTCAATGTCAGCTGCGATTCAAAAAAAGAAAAATTTCAGCCATAAATTTGCTTTATAGGAAGGATAAAAGGGGGGGGAGATGAAGGCAATATGGCTTACTTGATTAACTGCAGTATCCCCAAATTTAACCAGTAAATCACATTATGTGGAGGATATTGATTCAAGCTGCAAGTTTTAAAGCGCCCATGTAAAATGCCGTCAAGTGGAAATAGGAAAATACATAAGCTGTGGGCAAACCCCAATGGTAGGGCACATTATTTATTTACGACAGTAGTGTAGCGTTACCAAGTAGCTCTAGTGCAAGTAGTGCAAATGAGCAATGAGGAGGATTTATTAAATTCAAGCCCTGCAAAGTTATCATGTGAAGATATGCTCGTTGAAGCCTTAATTTCTAGAAGGCTAATTGCTACAAAGTCACAAGTCTACCCGTTAGGCTATATGAGCTTATTGGATTGAGTCATTCAACACAACAGAAATTGACATGTTTAACATGAATTCTAATTCAATATTATGAGTTGCATCTTCATTGAATCAATTTGACGAGTAACTAGAGTGCAAAACTACACTGTGGGAGTTTTAGAAACAATTAAAGTTTGATGAAGCCCAATTTTCAGCAGCGACAAGTGCAAGAAAAATTAAAATTCCAGCAGCAGCAAACGTGAGAAAATTGAATTTCTTAGTAAGAAAGTTTCCAGATGAGATTGTGAATTACTTGGGGTGAAGCTCGCAAATTGTAATTCCCCAAGAAAGCTGGAAAACTTCACAAGCTAGAAAAATTTGCAAATTGTAAATCTCCAAGAAAGCTGGAAAACTTTGCAAATTGTTTCATATAGGTTGTGTCTCTTCATATAGAAGCAAGGAAATCAATATCTTATTCAAAGTTGCATGGAAAACTTTGGCAGTATATTCATGTTGTATTCGGATTAGGAAGTTGTTAAGATTTGGAAAGTGCCTTGTTGCCGAGAAGCTCGTGTATGCTGCAAGTTGGTTTTAAGCACTTTCTAGTTTCAATACTTTGCTAGATACGTGAAGAGTTTGGAAAGTGGAGCAATACATGTTTACTTGAGCAAATTGTCCAGAAGCTTAGTCGCCTAAAGGTTCGTGACTAGTCTCTTGGGACATTTGGAATTCTAAAAGTCAACGAGGCCACCATTCGGATAATAAATCTGTTTTGGCAACTACCAAGGCACTCCAATGATACAACTTCAATAGCTTGGGTTTGATTTCCAAAAAAGGGCTACGCTTAAAATACGAGGAAGTTCGTGCATGTGACTGCTTGTAGCAATTGGAATGTTAAGCTTCCTACTGATGCTTCATTTAAGATTTGCCAATATTGGATTGGTTGTTAGTGGGAATTCCAAATTGCTAGGTTTCAAGGCAAAAAAAAAAGAAAGGAGAATCAAGACTAATACTTCAACTCTCGCCTTGGCAATTGTCAAGCAATGCCTCACCAAGTCTTGAAGTGGGGGCATTTGTAAATAAAGGAAATTTATTTAATTTATTTAGTCAAGATTTATTTAAAATAAATTTATCTTGATTAAATTAAATTAAATTATAGAAGTCCATTATGTTTTGGACTGGAAAATTGGACTAATATTATATGGGCTATGAAGTCAAATTAGATTTGTAATGTCCATTTAAATTGAAGTGAATTAATTGATTTATTAATTCACAATGGACTATTTGAAAGGAGAATCAAGACTAATACTTCAACTCTCGCCTTGGCAATTGTCAAGCAATGCCTCACCAAGTCTTGAAGTGGGGGCATTTGTAGACAAAGGAAATTTATTTAATTTATTTAGTCAAGATTTATTTAAAATAAATTTATCTTGATTAATTAAATTAAATTATAGAAGTCCATTTATGTTTTGGACTGGAAAATTGGACTAATATTATATGGGCTATGAAGTCAAATTAAATTTGTAATGTCCATTTAAATTGAAGTGAATTAATTGATTTATTAATTCACAATGGACTATTTGGATTGACCCACTATTTAAGCCCAAATTAAATGGGTTTCTTGAGTTACAAGTTACCCAAATGCAGGAAGGTTCTGAGGGTTTTCTTGAAAACTTAGCCTACATATTTTGGCTATAAATAGAGGTCTTCCCTCAAGGCAAAAGGATTATAAAAAAAAATTCCTGAATTTCGGAGAAACTCTGTCAAATTCTCTCAAGAGCTTTCTCTCTCAAATCCAAGTCCAAATCAAGCCAAGCAAATCCTCCTGCTATCGGTGTTGAAGACTTAAAGTTTCAAGTATTCGACACCATCATCAAATCAATCATTTTCTACACTGAAATTGTAGGAAACACTCATTTGATCAGAGAACAAGCCTTTTGGGCCCTTCGATTGAACTCATTTGAAGAGAAGAATCTAGGAATTAATTTCTTTGGTTCAAGAATTTTCAGAGGTTGTAACCCACTTATTGTTTGATATTTGTACAAGTTTTCTTGTCTTTTATTTTAGGCAACGAAATTTGTGCTTATAGTCATCTTTACCCTTGTGTCTGTCTTAGTTGTAAGAGTCCAGTTTTGAGTCCTTATGGATTGTTTGAGTCGAGTGTTATTATTTGTAATACATGTTCGTTTAGTAGTTTTAGCGTGTATTTAGGTCATGTAAAGAGTTTTCGAATGATGCATGGTGTCCAAATATTTTCTACTTGTTATCAATTAGGAGAGTTTAGTGCTCATAACTCATTCTTCCCTTCTTATACCTCTTTTTTCGCGTTTGATCTAGAGATAGATTCGAGGCCGAATCATTTTCATAGGGGTGGGAATGATAGAGATATCAAATCTGTTCTTTAGCGAATGGAGCATGTGCAATGGTTTGTATTCATAATCAAGTTGAGTTGGCGACATGCTTCTTGTATTGCATTTATCAAGACATTCCCCGAGTTACTCCTTTGTAAGCGAGCATTCGATTTGAGGACAAATCGTCTTTCAAGAGGAGGGGAATGATGAGAACATGAAGATCCGGATCCCCTTCAAGTCCAAGGCAATTTATTTTACAAGTCTTCACATTCTAATGATGGTTGATGGAACAATCGGGTTTAAGAATCATTGAAAATCCGAACCCATGTCATGATTATTTCTTATTATCATTTATTTAATTGAGTTTCCAGTAATGTTAGTTATTTACTAGAGTTAGTTTGGAGTCTAAGTTAAGTCGTTAGCTAGAAAGAATAATGGCTAGGTCATGTGACCAAAATTGAGCCGAATTAGGGTTTTAGGAAAGTAGTTAATTGTTTCCAAATTTGTTTAGGATTTTAAGTCATGTAAGGCTATAAATAGCCAACCTTATACAATTTTTCAATAGAAAGGTAATTATGAATAAAATTGTGAGAGTTCTTTCTCTTTCTTGTTCCTTGGGAACGTCCCTTGATATAAAGTGAGTTGTGTCTCCTTTGTTCAAATTTGCCTTGTGAATTCAAGACCGCATTGAAGTATGGCGCCTTTCTACTGTTCTAAACAATCTCGAGCTGTTCTTGATTGGTTTAGGGTCCATCCTTTGTATCCATAACCCGATCAAAATAGATCCTTCCGCTGCTTGTGCGATTTGTTTCTTTGAGAGCGAGAGTTTGGGGATTTGAGTTCGCATCACTTCTATTGAGTGAATCTTCTAGACAACTCATTGTCTTTTAGTGTATTTGCTGCACTTTATACCTTATAATTATTCAAACTTTTTACCTCAACTTGCATTATGTATACTTGCAAACATATTTGATCACTTTTGAATCTATTTGTACCTTGATAGTTAAGGGTTCTTAAAGTTATATATGAAAAGTGGTTTGAATGTTATGCTTGCTTAGCTACTTCTCAATTTTGAATGAGCTGCAATGGGTGAATGCATTTACTATTTTTGTGTTAAAGGAAATAGCCTTGGCATTACTTTACAATTCGTTTCATGTCAATTGATGTCATAATGATTTCTTGATTTAATTACATGCTACCAACTTGTAGTTCAAAATTTAATTCACATTTTGTACTTGCGTGGTTAATAAAAGTGATCCTTAGCATTTCTTTTTAAATCCCTCAGTTTAAGTTCATTTCTTTTCATGCAACAATGTGAGGATCAATGTCTTAGTTGATATATGTAGGCTAATGCAGGTTTAATTTATCTAACTGCCAATGTAAATTTCTGTTTACTACTTTTTTTCCATTGCACTCTGTAGGTTGATGGTGGATTGTAGTATTGGCTATGAAGCTTTGTCGCGCCCTATTTTTTAATGAAAAATAATGAAAATAAAGAGTTTATTTAGTGAAAAATGAATTTTGAATTTTTGGTTTAATTTTGAGTGAAAATGATGAGTTTTTAATTTTTTAGAAAATAAATGAATAAAATATGAAATGGGTCTAAATGGGACTTTGAAAATGCGACGGTTTTGACCCAAAATAAAGTTTAAAAAGGGTTTTAAATAAAAACAGGAGTCGCCACTTGGTATCGAGTTAAGGTGTACCAAGTCACCTAAAAAAAGAATTTTTAAAGAAAAAGTAGAAAAACCCTTTTTAAACGACTCCAAGTCTTACGAAAAATCAGAGAAAAAGATTCGGGAGTCACATTTGAAGAAAGGGAAGGCAAGGATAAAATCCAAGACACCCTTTCAATCTAGCCAAGGCTAGTTGCGTGATTTAGTCAAAGATTTTCTTATTTTTAACCTAAAGATTTATCACATTTGGATGTACTATATGAATGCAAACCCTAGACCTAGGAGGGTATCGGGGGTTAGAATATCTCTTCAAAGCTTGCTTGGTACCAATCACATTAATTATGATGCCCAACAAAGACTCTTTAAAGAGGTCACGAATAATGCAAAGATATGAAACTCCAAGAAAGGAAAAGAAAAAAAAAATAAAAAAAATCATAATTATACAAATATACATGTCCTAAAAGAATGTATCATGTCGGGTACGGAGGACTAATGTTCGTGACTCAATTTTCCCTTTAATAGAGGGAATACGAGCGTGCTAAGGCTAGAAAGTCAAACTCATCCATATCCCATATCCAAGGGGTTATTTCCTAATCTAGTCAAGTAAATGTACTAACCTAATTCTAATTTTTCTAAATGAAATGCAAATCTAATGTCATGTCTCACGCACATGATAATATAAAGAAAAATATAAAATAGGGGATATGGATATAAGAGGGAATATGGGATAGGGGATGTATATAAGGGGGAAATGTGGGATAAGGGATATGTGTATAAGGGGAAAATGGGGGAAAAATACATATATATATATAAGGGGGAGTATGGGAATAAAGGTTATATGTATAAAAGGAATCATACAAAAATTGATAAAAGACCCTTGAAACTAAAATATGCATGAGATGAAGTGATTTTATCACACAATCATGATCTAACGCTCGAAAAGCCCCTAAGGGTCTAGCATTGGACTAGCCTATGTCTACAAGTTCTCACTAGCATTAGACTAGCGAGAAGACGGGGAACAGGACCACAACTAGCGTTGGACTAGTGTGGAATCGTGAAAAGGGCCACAACTAGCGTTGGGCTAGTGTGGTGACGACATGCATTCATTTATGACTAACTAATCATGTACAACTAATAAAAAGCAAATAAACACATAAGTTCACATAAACACGTAGCAAATAAGCATGATATCTAGATGCAAGATTCTGGAAAAGCGATAAACACATAGCACATAGGCATGCAAAACACACAAAACAAATAAAGCAAATAAAACCCTAACTATTACACTTGGGGCCCTAACTACAATCTAAGGGCGGAAGAAATACAAATAAATAAAATAAAAACCTAACTATTACATATACTATCTAAATACAGATCTCGAACCCCCTAACTATTACAACTTGGCATTCAAGTGCCTTTCAAATAATCAAAATTGAACTCAAATAAATATACAAAATTAAAACAAAATTAAAACGAATAAAGCAAATAAATAAATAAATAAATAAACAGAACATTCAAAAGGCATGCAATTAAGCACATAAAGTCACATAGGAGCACATAGGATCAAATAAAAATCTAAATAAGGTATAGAGTGTACCTCCCTTGAATTGGTGCCCTAATGGAGTGAAATTACTTATTTACCCTCCAAAACAATAAAAAGAATCAAGGCATCACTTCAATTAACAAATAATCACAAAAATGGAGATAAACACAAAATTAAAGCAATCAAGGTATTCAAATAAAAGTGTTTGACAAATTAACACAACAAAAGATCCAATTTGAAAGAATTAAAGAAATTAAGGGATCAAAATCACTATTATTGCAAATATGAAGGATCTAAAAGGAAATCAATTAAAATCAAGGACTTAAAGTGAAACCTACCAATCAAATGCTAAAATTCACAAAAATAATGGAAACTTGCTTATTAGAATTAAACGACAAAATTAGTTAAAACTTTGATCAAGTGGAAATCAAAACTATAAATTCTTCAAAATTATTAAACTTCCAAATTTTACCCTAGAATCCCACTAAAAATCTATCCAAAAAAAAAACCCATTAAGACATGCTAAAGAAAAATGGCATGATTAGTGGACAAATTTTGATTAAATCATTTGATTAGTTAGGCCAAAGTAGCATTAGACAAAAACCAAGGGGCTAGAATGCAATTCTTGGAAGATTTCCATGCAAAGATACGTAGAAGAAGCTTAAGCTTCTGCAACAAAACTTTCGGCAAGCTGATGAAGCCTTTTGCAACAAAACTAGCTGCAACTTTCATTTCAAAACACAACTTTGAGCAAAACCTTTTTAACCAAACATCAAAGCTTTAATCTAAACAATAAACCCATAATCTAAACAAGCAAAAAACATAAAAGGAAACCATGCAAACTCTTAAGAAACTTTTGTGCAGGCTTACGAATGAAACTGCTGCAACATTCAATTGCAGTTTGAGAGTTTTGTCGTCCAAAAAATCGTGTAAAGTAAATCCTTGACATCCAATATCCTTTTAACATAAGATCTAAATCACCTATCTCAACAAGATGAGTTGAGAATGTGAACCAATATCCAGCAAATGAAAGAAAGAATCACCGAAAAGCAAAGGAAAAACTAAATGCAACTTTCTGCACTTCTCTTTTGCTAGTTTCTGCTGCAAATTTGCAGTTCAACCATGCTCTAACATTTTCATACAAACATTTGAACCCAGCCTATTATTTCATCCACCAAAACCCACCCAAACCTCAACTCATCATCAAGGCGTCATATTAACACACAAGAGGAAAGCTTTTAATGTGAAAAAACCAGATTGTAAGCCCAGATTCATTCAACAAGATTTTCCCACAGGTTTCTGGGTTTCCTTATCAAATGTGTAGATCATGCAAATCAACCCTTAAGCTAGCAAAAAGAACTTGCAACTTACACCATTTATCTCTAAAATCCAACAATCAGAATTGTACCAACCAAAAAACAGCAACCAGGGAAACATCAAGACAACGAAACATGATAAAAATCACGGAGCCAAACCAGCAGCAAAATGTCACAGGATTCATGCCTTTTGGACTGCGGATTCTCATGAATATAGCATTAAAGCAAGAAAGGGAGAAACAAAGAAAAACGATCACCTGAATTGCTGGGGCCGAAGCAAGAGTTTCTGCTACGTTTTCATTCGAAGCCGAAACTGGTGCAGTGGAGCCAAAAAACAGCAACCAGGGAAACATCAAGACAACAAAACATGATAAAAATCACGGAGCCAAGCCAGCAGCAAAATGTCACAGGATTCATGCCTTTTGGACTGCGGATTCTCATGAATATAGCATTAAAGCAAGAAAGGAAGAAAAAAAGAAAAACGATCACCTGAATTGCTGTGGCCGAAGCAAGAGTTTCTGCTGCGTTTTCATTCGAAGCCGAAACTGGTGCAGTGGAGGCCAAGCAGCTCCTTCGTGGCCAGATTTGGCGATCTTCCCGTCATTTTTCCTTCAAGATGTCTGAACAGAAATCGCTCCTTTCACTTTGTAGATTGAGCAGAAATCCATGGCTTCACCAATGAAGCTGAATCAGGGGAGAAAATCCTTGCGAAAGTAGGCTGAAAAGTCAGCCTCGTTGTGGGTTTTGCATAAGAAGAAAATTCTGCACTTTTCCTTTCCTTTCTCGTTTCTTGTCTGAAGCTTTCTCTTCCTCCCCCAGATCCTCAGCTATTTACCAGCCTTTTCCACCTTGCCCGTAGCTTTCTTACCACCAGCCCCAAGCTCTCTTTCCCTTGCTGTTTCCTTTCTACTTCCTTTCCGATCTCCCAGCCGCCCTCTCTCTTTCTCAAACCCTCTTCTCCCTTTTCCCCGTTTCTCTTCTCCCTTTTTTTTTCCTTTTCTTTCTCACTTTCTCTCTTCCTTCTCTATCCCAGAAACCTTCCGTTTCTATTTTTCCCCGTTTGTTTCTTTCTTACTCCGCTCTCAACCTCTTCCTTCTTCCAGTTCCTCCCCGAAACCCTTCCTCTTTTCTGGTTTTTCTTGCGCCTCCCCCAGCTCTCTTTTTTCCAGTTTTTTTTTCTTGTTCTCTGCCCAGATCTCTTTTCAGCCGCCGACTCTATCGTCTCTTCTCTTTTCTCTACTCAGCCGCCACCCCCCTTATGCTCTCTTTACTTTCTATCTCACTTTTCCTTCAGCCGTCACTCTATCCTCTCCTTCTTTGCGTTTTTCCTTTTCAAGCTCACGGCCCCTCCTGGTTTTTCCTTCCTCTACTCTCTAGCTCTTCATCGCTCCTCTCTTTTTCAACCCCAGCCGACAACCCTTTTCTATTTCATTCCCTTTCAGCCGTCACTCCCTATCCTCTCCTCTTTCTCAGCCGCTCTTCTGCTATTTAAATGAGATGAGGGTCCTTAAACCCTCATCTCAATGGCCATCAAAAAACCATTTTTTGTGGGATTATTAGAGCCGTCAGAAGGCTTCCTTCTGGATCCTTCTTGATGCTTGGATTAAGCCAAGTGGCTTTGGATTGAGGTGATCAAATGGTGCTAAAAAACGGGGAAAGAAACGGTGGAAAAAGATAGGAAATGAAGCTGCGTTTTTTTTTTACTGTTTCTGGTGCACGGCTGCAAAAGAAATGAAGAAGGATAGCGCGCGTGCAAACACGTGGAGTGAAGGATAATTTTTTTAAAAAAATTGATTCTATCAACCAAAAATGAAAATAAAACAAAATTAACCAAATTAAATGAAATGCTAGAAAAATTTTTGATTTTGATTGATGATTTTTCCTTTTTATTTTATTATATATTTTACAAATTTTCACTTAATTTAGGTAAACAAACAACTAATTTTCATAAATTGAATCTAAAAGAATTAAAGCATATTTTTGTGAACAATTTTCTTTTTCGATAAATTTTAATGCTAAAAATGTCTTAAAACAAAAAGTAAGAGACTAATGAGTAAAAATGAATAATAATTATCATTTAATCAATAAAAATAAATAATAATAAATAAAGCTAAATTAAAAATTTGGTATCTAAAATGCTAAAAATGTCTAAAAATAAAAATCATGAGATTAATAAGTAAAAATAGATAATGATTATCAATAAAATAAAATAAAATAAAAATAAGAATAAGAATAAAAATAAATTAAAAATTTGGTGTCTACAAGCTCTTGCGAGCAACGTTGATTATAGACTTCGCCAATTAATGCAAACATGGTATTCATTGTATGTCAGCACAGGGTCCATCTTGGCATTTGTTATCCCTAGCAGTTTTGGTTGTACATATTAAAGCCTAATTAGGATTTTATCATTGTGCTTTGTACTGTTGATAGTATTGGTTGTAATATATTGTTGCTCATTTTGTATTTATAATGACAATTTGGTTTGTTATTTCATATAAAATTTTTGCTATATCTCAGTATTGACAATGATACCTCTTGCTAAAACAATGGTAGGAAAAAAAGTAGTAAACATAATCACAAAGCTTTTGGCAACTTTCTTGCAAGAAAATCATCTAGCTGCATTTGATCTTGTCTTTGGTGAGGAGTCGATGGTTTCTAATTAGAGAAGAAACTTTCTTGGTGAAAAATGTCTTATTGGTTTGGGGGATTGCAATTTTGTCAGAAGACTCCTTGCCAATTCTATATGATTGGTGAGGAAGCGCTATTTTTCCTCGCCAAACACCTTGACTAGTCACAAGGAATTGTTGGTTTTTGTCAGGAGTTTTTGACTGTGGAGAGGAAAGTTTTCCTCGCTATAGTATTCGAGCCATTAGCGAGGAGGTCTGCCTTTGCTATTGATCTATTCCATTAGTGAGGAAGGTAGCAGCATCCTTTCTAATGACTTTTAACGATGAGCATCTAGCGAGAAACTTGGTGAGGAAGCATTTTTCTTGCTAGAACTAATTGGCGAGGAAGTCAAAACTTTTGGCATGGACTTTTGTTTCTCACCAAATCCCTTTTCTGTTGTAGTGTATCTATATGTTTATGGCATGTTATAAACAATATAGATCTCTAATCTAAAGTATTTTTTAGGGTTAGTGTGGCACCCCACTTCTCCCTAAGGCGAACCAAAGGGTATCCGCGGGACGCCTGCCCAGCTCTCGCCAGGACTCAAGCCGGAACAATTCAAGCTTAAATATAAATATCCAACAATACAAGCCTAATTAAGAAAGTCGCTTCCATAACAATATTCAATGGAACACCATGAGTACAAAATGCATCAAACATTACAGTCTTACATTAAGTCCCAAAAATTACATCAAGTCTCCAGTTATACAATAACCCAAGGTCTAGCCATGTACATTGAAAACCCTAAAACAAAAGTACATCCAAAAGGGGTTTTCCTCTAGTTCGCTCCAATCCATTCCTGTTAAGGAAAACAAATCTAAAGGGTGAGCAAAACGCTCGTGAGGCCAAGGAACACACATGCAAGCACACAATCCAAGTAACAAGCCCAAATAATGGATAAAGTAGTAATATGCGAGAAATTAGCAATTCAAGCAATAATGTGTAAACAGAAACAATTCAAGGATACAAGAGCTCTCAGGAGCTATTTTCCACTTGCACGATCCAAAACCTCCACGAATTGACACTCCGTCAATCGGGTAAGTTTTTGTCCGTAGAACTTCACTTATCATGTCCCCTTTCACCTTACATACCCCTGTATCGGGCCCGCCTGTCATTTATTGGTGGCGATACTGCATCGAGTATGCCAAGCAAGACCTCTCATTAGGTCAAACTTATTTTTCTCATGGTTCACCAAGGAGCCCGACCAAGCCCATGCCGGCTCAAGTCCAAGGTTAGCCAGTGAGAGTTGGGCGTCCCCCAAGCATGTTTGAGTGTCGAGGAGATTCACTCCAACGACGTATGCAGCCATAGCATACAATTTCATATCGTTCAAGCATTTAGCATTTTCAAGCATTTGATAATTTCAAGCATTTGGCAGGTTTCAAGCATTTCAAGCATGAGTCATTTATTTCGAATGAGAACGAGTGCGATAAAGTACACACTCGACTCCATTTTAAAAATCTCGTTTCGTGGATATCAGGTAAGCATGTATCGAATGCATATAGTTTCAACTATCCATGCACTTGACACTCACCAAGTTTTTCAAGTAGAAACGTCACTAGAGTTTCAAGCGTTCACCGTTGGATCCTCTTGAAGGTCCTCGTCGGTGCCTGAGCAATTAAATAGTAATCCATTACTTGGACTCCTAATTATCGAGGAAGATTGTACACTTGCACAGTCTAAGAAAATTCTCGTGAAAATGAGCCCGATTTATACGTAAATCAAGGCTCAAAGGTGGGATTTTAAGGTACAAGAGAAATCAGATTTTCACCTTTGAAATCGAGTGTACAACGCTCGAGTGTTATCGAGGGGAAAAGGAGAATTCGAAAAACTCCATTTCCTTAAGTTTCAAAAATTTCAGATTTAAGGGGTATTCTAGCAAAAATCATAACTCACTCTTCGTAGGTCCAAAATTAGAAAACTTGGTACCGTTGGAAACTTCTTTCAAAGGACTAAAAGTTTCTAGAAGAAACCTTTCTATGATTCCTAATGGAAGATATTCGAAAATTAGCTCAAACTCGCTGTTCAAAGCTTGTAAGGCAGTTTGGAGGTTGGTTTTTCGCCAACTTTGGAAAATCGGCAAAAATCACAGGATTCGATCTAGCCTTTGAATTTTAGAACTCTATTAGAGTTGCAAGCAATGTTTAAAATCCAACAAACGGAACAAGAATTGGAGTTTTGAGCATCAAGATATAGTAGCTCAAAGTTGGTGCGAAAACGAAGCTCACTGGGCAAATTTCCAGATTTGAAGCTGGAAATTTGCGACTCTAGTTGAGCATCGAAACGGATTCGGAATAACACCAAATTTGGCAGTATTATACTACCATATGAGGGCTATACCTCTACCAAATTTCATGGAAAAATTCCCTTGGAAAGCTAGTGAACAAAGTCAATAAAGTTTGTAAAATTCCTAAGGCAATCTGCCTTGCCTTTGCGTTTTTCTCTTTTCCAAACATTTGGCCAATGAATTTTCTCAAACATCATTCATTTATGAAGAAAAGGTCTGTGACACATCCAAGGTGCAATTTGGTAGGTGGTTGGTACCAAGAATTCGAAATAACAAGTCCCAAATCAAAGCTAAAGCATTAACTAGCCAAAAGAGGGTTTTCTACCCTTGAGTCAGTTTCGGATTTCGGCCACAACTCACTCAATTCAATTCCGAATTGAGTGTGGTTGGTGGCATTAGAAACTACATTCATAAGGCTACAATTTCTTAGAAGAAATCAGTTTCAAAATCAGTCCACAACCAGGTCATTTTTGGACATCACGTTGCTGCTAAAAACAGAGTCCCCTATGAGGACGTGAAACAGGGCAGTCGACTTTACAAGCTCAGTACAGATTGCTCAGATCGAATTAGAACTTGCATTTTATACCGTTGGAAAGATGGGATTGTCTAGTTTCCAGTGCCGCAAACGGCACTCGATTTCGACATCGGAGCAAAGAGTTATGGTCATTTGAAATTCGCTGCCAGAACAAGTCTGGACACGTTTCCAGCCACGAAGAATTTTCGAAATCTAAACATTTACCCAACCAAATCAAGTGATTTTTGGTGGAAACATTCCACACAACCTATACAACATATTTTCATCAAAATTAAGTCAATTGGACCACAAAAAGCTACACCAAGGGGCACGGCAAAGGCAGGGCAGAACCGGCCCCTTCTTTCCTTTTGTTTCCTTTGAGTTTTCTTTCCACCTATCCACTTATAATCACTAGTTTAACCACTAAATCAACACAAACAACACCCAATATCATCACATCAGATCATCAAGTCCATTGTGGGATTTCATAGAGCCCACTCACAAGATTTTCAACAATATAGAAGTACCCACATGAAGCTACAAGCTTCCAAGTGCAATTTAACTTACAAAAGCTAAGATTTAAGAGTTGGATCTTCATTACCTCCTAGATGGTATTAAACCAGAATTTTTCAGTCCCTTTTTGCTCCAAGAAACCGTGAGGGTGAAGCTCCTTTCCTAGCCCAAGATGATCTCCAAGTGATTTGCTAGTTGTGGTAAAATTTTGGAGTAATTTGAAGTGAATTTGATGGTTAGATTGAAAGAAATGAAGAGGAAAGTTTCTTGCTCTTTCTTGCTTGAGAAGCTCGGCTGTTTGGATGAAGAAAAAGAGAGGAATGGCTGATGATAAAGCTTCTTGAGTAAGTTTGGTAGTTGGCAAAAGTCAACTCTTCAATCGCGCGCGCACGCGCGCGTTTCGTGCTCGATTCCTCTCGAGTTCGTTTCACTTGTGCACTAAACCTCTAATGCACTTATATTCATACTAATATGATTCACTCTTAATAGTCTAGAAATAAGGGTCTAAAGTCTCTCAATTAATCACGCGCGCGAAAACGCGTATTTCCGACTTGTGCGCGATAAAGCGAAATCTCTAAGAAATTCTTATAACGATTGTACCACTAACTATCACTTGAGTAGTTAAACTTGAAATTAACCACTTTAGGGCTAATGTATAAGTCTCCAATTTTCCAAACCTATTGTGCTCTCGAATCGATTATTATTTCCAAACGCGCAATCACTATTCACACGTAACAAGCATTCAAGAATTAAATTTCGAAACGAATCACTTTAAAAATATAAGCAAGACATAGTTCAATGTGTTTAGGTATAAAAGGGCTAGAGAATAATATTCGGAATATTTGGCCAAATAAATAATTAAATAAACTAGAATTTGGAGTTTAAAATGAGAAAATTGTGAGTCCTCACATCCTCTCCCCCTTAAGAAAATTTCGTCCTCGAAATTTACCTTGGTTGGTGAACAGGTCTGGATATTTTTCTCGCATTGCTTCTTCAATCTCCCAGGTTGCTTCTTCGATTCCATGATTCCTCCAGAGAACTTTTACTAATGGTATCTGCTTATTTCGTAATTCCTTCACTTTCTTATCCAAAAGTTTTACCGGTCTCTCCTCATAGGTTAAGGTCTCATCAATCTCAATACTTTCCGGTTGCAAAATGTGAGAAGGGTCTGGATGGTATTTCTTAAGCATCGACACATGGAACACATTATGAATTCGTGACAAGCTCGATGGCAATTCCAACTTATAGGCCACATTACCTACACGTTGTATAACCTTATAAGGTCCTACAAATCTCGGTTGTAATTTCTTTCCCCTTCCAGATATCAAACTTGCCTTTAGAGGTGTAATCTTAAGAAATACTTGATCTCCAACTGTAAACTCTAGGTCCTTTCGCCGATTATCTGCGTAACTCTTCTGACGGCTTTGAGCGGTCTGGATCCCTTGGCGTACCAGCTTCACTTTCTCATTGGCTTCCTCAATCCAAGGTATGGTAGTCGGATCTAAGATCTTACGTTCACCTACTTCGTCCCAACAAATCGGTGACCTACACTTCCGACCATACAGTGCTTCATACGGAGCCATTTGAATAGAAGAGTGAAAACTGTTATTATAGGCAAATTCTACCAATGTCAAAAATTTACTCCAACTTTCCCCAAAATCCAGAACACAAGTCCTCAACATATCCTCAAGAGTTTGGATTGTCCTTTCCGACTGTCCATCTGTCTGGGGATGGTAAGTGGTACTGAAATTCAATTTAGTCCCCAACATCTCTTGCATCTTTTGCCAAAACCTCGAAACAAATCTTGGATCTCTATCAGACACTATACTCACAGGTATCCCATGTAATCTAATAATTTCATCCAAATACAGTTTGGCTAATTTCTCCAATGGGTATTTCATGTTAATCGGCAGAAAATGAGCCGATTTGGTCAACCTATCCACTATCACCCAAATAGCATCATAACCTCTTTGTGTCCTTGGTAATCCTGATACAAAATCCATAGTGATATTTTCCCATTTCCACTCAGGTATCTCCAAAGGTTGCAAAAGTCCTGATGGTTTCTGATGTTCGGCTTTTACTTGTTGACAAGTCAAACAAGTTTGGACAAATTGGGCAATTTCCTTTTTCATACTCTTCCACCAATAAGAACTCTTCAAGTCTTGGTACATTTTATTCCCTCCAGGGTGTACCGTAAACTTCGATCGGTGTGCCTCTTCTAGAATTTCCTTCTTAAGTCCTTCATCCTTTGGCACTACTATCCGATTCCGAAATCTCAAAATACCGTTTGATCCCAAATTAAAATCCACCTTTTCTCCCATTTTAACTTTTTAACGAACAAGACTGGGGCTCCCCAAGGTGAATCACTTTCCCTTATAAAACCCCGTTCCAACAAGTCCTGCAATTGTAACTTTAATTCCTTCAATTCGGCTGGAGCCATCCGATACGGCGTTTTAGAGATAGGTGCTACTCCCGGAGTCACATCAATCTTAAAGGCTATTTCCCTTTCCGGGGGTAAAGACTCCAATTCCTCAGGAAAAACTTCCGGATAATCTTTTACTACAGTCATGTCCTCCAATCTCACCTTATCACTAGGAGTATTGATTAGAAAAGCCAAATATCCACGAGCTCCTTTACTTAACATTTTTCTGGCTCGGATTCCTGAAATAAGTGCAGATGAAGCTAATCTACCCCGTATGTCCAGTTTCAAGGTTGCCTCTCCCGGGATGCACAATTCTACTATCTTTGTCCTGCAGTTCAATTGGGCATTATAACGGGCTAGCCAATCCATTCCTAGGATCGCATCATACCCCTTAATCGCCAAACCTATCAAATCGGCTAATAATTTCCGTTCTCCAACCCAAATTTCACAGTCTCTATACATCAAGTTAGCAACTAGGCTTTGATCCCCAGTAGGCGTTTTAACCTCCAAGTCATATGATAACTTAATTGGCTTCAATTCTATCCCATTCATGAAATTAGGGTTTACAAAAGAGTGCGTTGCACCCGGATCAATTAAAACCCTAGCTAAACGGTGAAAGATTGGAATTGTACCTTCTACCACCTCAGTCGCATCCGGTATCTGCTGATGATCTAGTGCATAAACCCTAGCCGGCACCTTTGGTCGGCTTCCTCCAGCACTGGTTTGCTTAGAAGTTGACTTTTCTGGTCTCTGAGTGTTACCTCCTATCCTTGGCGCCTTTGGACAACTTGCAACTTGGTGTTCGGTACTACCACACATCAAACACTTTCCAGACTTCCTCCAACAGTCGTTCTCAGAGTGGTTGGGTTTACCACAATACCCACAAGTGACTTGAGGGGTCACAACCGAACCAGTGGAAGGTGCACCTTTAGTTTGGGTCGGCCCACTACGACCTCCTCTAGATAAAGGTCCTCTCGAACCTCCAGCAGTCCTTATTCCTCCCATTCCTCTCCCAGTTTTGGAAGGCTGAACACTCTTACTAGTCTGTCCAGAAATACGACTAGAAAAGTTCCTCTTCCTATTGTGAAAATCTCTCACTTGCATTCTTGCACTTTCAACCCTTTGTGCTTTCTCTAAAGTCTCAGTAAATGTAGAGATTTGGGCTGCAGCCAAGCCCTCCTGGATTTCCACATTAAGTCCTTGTATGAATCGCCTTATCCGTTTTCGTTCATTTATCACCAATTCAGGGGCGTATTTGGAAAGTTTAGTGAATTTCCCTTCATACTCCGCTACACTAAGAGTCCCTTGTTTCAACTTAATGAATTCATCCTCCCTCTTTTCTTGGATTAAGGGCGGAAGAAATTTCTCATTAAATTCCCTCGTGAAGTTCTCCCAAGTCCAAGGGGTTTGAGTTCTCTCCCACTTTCCCTTTATCAGATCCCACCAAGCACGTGATATTCCTTCAAATTGAAATGCAGCAAAGTTCACTCGCCTATCCTCGGTATAATCTAAGGCAGCAAATATATTAGTCATTCTTTCTAACCAATTCTCTGCTACCTCAGGATCGGGTTCACCAGTAAACTTAGGCGGGTTGAATTTCAAGAACCTTTCTAAAGCTCTATCCTGTCCCCCAGGTTGGTTGAGTGGTGCAGGGTCTTGCCTATCCGCTAAGCGTTCTAGGATATCAGTCATCCTATTAATGGCGGTAGCCACTTGATTTCCCTCTATGTTTTCCTGCCCTTGGGTCGGTCCAGCTGCCGATCCCTGGTCATTCCCTTGAGGTTGGGCCTGTCTAGTTCCTCGCCCACGGCCTCGACCACGTCTTAATCCTTCCATTATTCTAGATGTGCATAATGCAAGAAATAAATCAATTATATATAAGAAGAAATCGAAACAAGAACCAAGCAGGCAAACATTAAAGATAACAATAATTTACATTTATTAATACTTCAAGTTCATACAGTTAGCAAGTAAGGGGCAATCACAAAAATATAGCACGTAAGTGCCATAAGAGTACTTTTAGTCATACCAGACTAAAGTAAGACAAGTGCCTCAAAAGAAGACCACACAGTCATGCAAAATACAATGGCCTCAGCACTCGTATCACCCCAGCTAACCTAACTATCCCAGTCAAAAGGGTCAAAAGAGTCAAAAGAAGGTCAATCGCTAGAACCTAGTCCACAGTAGGACTATCAGGGGGAACCTCCTCCTCAGGATCCTCCTCTGGATCCTCCTCATCAGAGGTTGGAACTAAATCCATCACCTCATCCGCTAGCCTAGTAGCATCGGCTAAGATCCCAGAGGCCCGATCACGGACCTCCCGACCTAAACTAGTAAGTCGAGCCCTAGTACTCTGGAGCTCCTCACGAACAACGGCAGCAGTAGCCACCTCACCCTCAATCACCTCCTCGAGCTCGGCAATTCTCTCACCCTGAGCTCCTACCATCTGTCTAAGCTCGTCCACCTCTGCCTGCAGCTCTAGGTTGGCAGTCACCAACTGACGACGCTCGTCGTCCAAGGCTAGCACCAAATAGTTCGGGTAGGCAAAAGTCAACCTACACGGGCATCGGGGATATCTAGTAGCAGGTGCATAACGCACTCGAGCTCCTCCACTAAGAGCTCGGTAGTAGATAGGCCTAGGAAGCTCTACGTGTCCGTTACCATTAGCATGACCATTCGCATGGCCATTCCCATTAGCCACGGGAGTCCCATTTTCATTTTCCATCCCTGCAAAACAAGTACACTTTTCGGGTTAGAAATTTAATCATTAACTTGTATGAATGTCTCTTACGGCATGCCTAACTTAACCACTAACTTGCCCATGTACCACTTGAAACACCACTAAGTCATTCTGTCTCAGGCCTTAAAGGTAGAGTATCTAGTAGGTCTCCCATATAGATCTCTAACCTAGTGCTCTGATACCAACTGTGGCACCCCACTTCTCCCTAAGGCGAACCAAAGGGTATCCGCGGGACGCCTGCCCAGCTCTCGCCAGGACTCAAGCCGGAACAATTCAAGCTTAAATATAAATATCCAACAATACAAGCCTAATTAAGAAAGTCGCTTCCATAACAATATTCAATGGAACACCATGAGTACAAAATGCATCAAACATTACAGTCTTACATTAAGTCCCAAAAATTACATCAAGTCTCCAGTTATACAATAACCCAAGGTCTAGCCATGTACATTGAAAACCCTAAAACAAAAGTACATCCAAAAGGGGTTTTCCTCTAGTTCGCTCCAATCCATTCCTGTTAAGGAAAACAAATCTAAAGGGTGAGCAAAACGCTCGTGAGGCCAAGGAACACACATGCAAGCACACAATCCAAGTAACAAGCCCAAATAATGGATAAAGTAGTAATATGCGAGAAATTAGCAATTCAAGCAATAATGTGTAAACAGAAACAATTCAAGGATACAAGAGCTCTCAGGAGCTATTTTCCACTTGCACGATCCAAAACCTCCACGAATTGACACTCCGTCAATCGGGTAAGTTTTTGTCCGTAGAACTTCACTTATCATGTCCCCTTTCACCTTACATACCCCTGTATCGGGCCCGCCTGTCATTTATTGGTGGCGATACTGCATCGAGTATGCCAAGCAAGACCTCTCATTAGGTCAAACTTATTTTTCTCATGGTTCACCAAGGAGCCCGACCAAGCCCATGCCGGCTCAAGTCCAAGGTTAGCCAGTGAGAGTTGGGCGTCCCCCAAGCATGTTTGAGTGTCGAGGAGATTCACTCCAACGACGTATGCAGCCATAGCATACAATTTCATATCGTTCAAGCATTTAGCATTTTCAAGCATTTGATAATTTCAAGCATTTGGCAGGTTTCAAGCATTTCAAGCATGAGTCATTTATTTCGAATGAGAACGAGTGCGATAAAGTACACACTCGACTCCATTTTAAAAATCTCGTTTCGTGGATATCAGGTAAGCATGTATCGAATGCATATAGTTTCAACTATCCATGCACTTGACACTCACCAAGTTTTTCAAGTAGAAACGTCACTAGAGTTTCAAGCGTTCACCGTTGGATCCTCTTGAAGGTCCTCGTCGGTGCCTGAGCAATTAAATAGTAATCCATTACTTGGACTCCTAATTATCGAGGAAGATTGTACACTTGCACAGTCTAAGAAAATTCTCGTGAAAATGAGCCCGATTTATACGTAAATCAAGGCTCAAAGGTGGGATTTTAAGGTACAAGAGAAATCAGATTTTCACCTTTGAAATCGAGTGTACAACGCTCGAGTGTTATCGAGGGGAAAAGGAGAATTCGAAAAACTCCATTTCCTTAAGTTTCAAAAATTTCAGATTTAAGGGGTATTCTAGCAAAAATCATAACTCACTCTTCGTAGGTCCAAAATTAGAAAACTTGGTACCGTTGGAAACTTCTTTCAAAGGACTAAAAGTTTCTAGAAGAAACCTTTCTATGATTCCTAATGGAAGATATTCGAAAATTAGCTCAAACTCGCTGTTCAAAGCTTGTAAGGCAGTTTGGAGGTTGGTTTTTCGCCAACTTTGGAAAATCGGCAAAAATCACAGGATTCGATCTAGCCTTTGAATTTTAGAACTCTATTAGAGTTGCAAGCAATGTTTAAAATCCAACAAACGGAACAAGAATTGGAGTTTTGAGCATCAAGATATAGTAGCTCAAAGTTGGTGCGAAAACGAAGCTCACTGGGCAAATTTCCAGATTTGAAGCTGGAAATTTGCGACTCTAGTTGAGCATCGAAACGGATTCGGAATAACACCAAATTTGGCAGTATTATACTACCATATGAGGGCTATACCTCTACCAAATTTCATGGAAAAATTCCCTTGGAAAGCTAGTGAACAAAGTCAATAAAGTTTGTAAAATTCCTAAGGCAATCTGCCTTGCCTTTGCGTTTTTCTCTTTTCCAAACATTTGGCCAATGAATTTTCTCAAACATCATTCATTTATGAAGAAAAGGTCTGTGACACATCCAAGGTGCAATTTGGTAGGTGGTTGGTACCAAGAATTCGAAATAACAAGTCCCAAATCAAAGCTAAAGCATTAACTAGCCAAAAGAGGGTTTTCTACCCTTGAGTCAGTTTCGGATTTCGGCCACAACTCACTCAATTCAATTCCGAATTGAGTGTGGTTGGTGGCATTAGAAACTACATTCATAAGGCTACAATTTCTTAGAAGAAATCAGTTTCAAAATCAGTCCACAACCAGGTCATTTTTGGACATCACGTTGCTGCTAAAAACAGAGTCCCCTATGAGGACGTGAAACAGGGCAGTCGACTTTACAAGCTCAGTACAGATTGCTCAGATCGAATTAGAACTTGCATTTTATACCGTTGGAAAGATGGGATTGTCTAGTTTCCAGTGCCGCAAACGGCACTCGATTTCGACATCGGAGCAAAGAGTTATGGTCATTTGAAATTCGCTGCCAGAACAAGTCTGGACACGTTTCCAGCCACGAAGAATTTTCGAAATCTAAACATTTACCCAACCAAATCAAGTGATTTTTGGTGGAAACATTCCACACAACCTATACAACATATTTTCATCAAAATTAAGTCAATTGGACCACAAAAAGCTACACCAAGGGGCACGGCAAAGGCAGGGCAGAACCGGCCCCTTCTTTCCTTTTGTTTCCTTTGAGTTTTCTTTCCACCTATCCACTTATAATCACTAGTTTAACCACTAAATCAACACAAACAACACCCAATATCATCACATCAGATCATCAAGTCCATTGTGGGATTTCATAGAGCCCACTCACAAGATTTTCAACAATATAGAAGTACCCACATGAAGCTACAAGCTTCCAAGTGCAATTTAACTTACAAAAGCTAAGATTTAAGAGTTGGATCTTCATTACCTCCTAGATGGTATTAAACCAGAATTTTTCAGTCCCTTTTTGCTCCAAGAAACCGTGAGGGTGAAGCTCCTTTCCTAGCCCAAGATGATCTCCAAGTGATTTGCTAGTTGTGGTAAAATTTTGGAGTAATTTGAAGTGAATTTGATGGTTAGATTGAAAGAAATGAAGAGGAAAGTTTCTTGCTCTTTCTTGCTTGAGAAGCTCGGCTGTTTGGATGAAGAAAAAGAGAGGAATGGCTGATGATAAAGCTTCTTGAGTAAGTTTGGTAGTTGGCAAAAGTCAACTCTTCAATCGCGCGCGCACGCGCGCGTTTCGTGCTCGATTCCTCTCGAGTTCGTTTCACTTGTGCACTAAACCTCTAATGCACTTATATTCATACTAATATGATTCACTCTTAATAGTCTAGAAATAAGGGTCTAAAGTCTCTCAATTAATCACGCGCGCGAAAACGCGTATTTCCGACTTGTGCGCGATAAAGCGAAATCTCTAAGAAATTCTTATAACGATTGTACCACTAACTATCACTTGAGTAGTTAAACTTGAAATTAACCACTTTAGGGCTAATGTATAAGTCTCCAATTTTCCAAACCTATTGTGCTCTCGAATCGATTATTATTTCCAAACGCGCAATCACTATTCACACGTAACAAGCATTCAAGAATTAAATTTCGAAACGAATCACTTTAAAAATATAAGCAAGACATAGTTCAATGTGTTTAGGTATAAAAGGGCTAGAGAATAATATTCGGAATATTTGGCCAAATAAATAATTAAATAAACTAGAATTTGGAGTTTAAAATGAGAAAATTGTGAGTCCTCACAGTTAGTATAGGTTGGCATATTTTTTCTGTCTTTCCTGATATGAGCACGAAAGCTATCCCAGTTTGGATCCGGTTGCTAAGATTTGAGCATGGTGAACCATTTTCTATTGCTTTCATTTGAGTGAAGTCAAGGGGATCAAGTTCTCGGATTCCTAGGGTTTTGATGCTCACGGTCTTACAAGCTAAGTTTCAAATCAAGACATTGAAGATGCTTGTGATGGATTTGCCATGAACCCTAGTTCATGAAGATCAAGAAACAGATCAAGTTTGCTATTTTTGGAGTCATTTTTAGCTTGATTTCTTAGCTTAGTTAGTCGTTTATGTTAAGAATAAAATCGGGCCAACTTGTGTGTTAGTTGGATCCACTTAGTTGTTTATTTTAATTGAGTCATTTATTAATTGGTTAGTTAAATAGTTTAATCTTGACCCGTTGGATTTGTATTTTGACTATAAATAGTCTTACTTTTTACTTTGTAGAGATGGTTAGACATTGATGAATAAAATTTGGAAGTTTTCTCTTTCTTGTTCCTTTGTAAACACCCTTGATTCAAAGTGAATGTGTCTTCTTTGTCTTCAAGTTTTGGCTTATCAATCAATGACCATAGTTGGTTGTGGCGCTTTTCTACCTATACCGAGATTTGCATTCTTTTGAAGGTGTTGGGTTGAGATAGTATGAAAAGGTTTGCATCTTTGAGGGTTTGTCGGGTTAAGGTTTTCCACCTAATCTATTCCATAACCTAATCAAAATATATCCTTTCACTGCCTATGTGAAAAGACACTTCAAGAGTGGGGGCTTGGAGATTTAGGTTTGCATCAATTGGTATCAGAGTATTGGCTCTTGATCTAGGTTCATATCTTTTTTTTTCTTTTTCTTGTTTTCCCCCTTTTTGTTTCTACCAAACCCTAATTGTTTCTTGTCAAAAAAAGAAAAAAAATTGGTTACTGTTCACAACTGTTCATCACTACTATTTACATTACTATTCATCCGAAAAAATTTTGTTCTTGAGTCGTTTCTTTCCTTTGTTTTTTTTTTTGTGTTTCTTGAGTCAAGTGTGTCATTCTTTTAAATTTTTTATTTCTAGTTCAATAAAAATAAAGTTTCTATCCGAGTAATTTTGTGAAATCCATAGAGTACATCAACAGTGTAGTTTCTTAGGTTGTGTAGATTGTTAAAACTTGTTTCTTGAAATTTTTGAATAAAAAACATTTCATAATTGAAGTTCTTGATTGAACAAAATTCAATCCTGAAGTTTCTTCAAATCCTAATCTTGGTTCTTGAAGTTTCTTGAAGAAAACCCTAGTTGATTCTATACAGTCTTGGAAACCTTGGGCTGTTTGTGTGTATTTTTTGAAAGCTTTTCTTGAATTACTTGGATTCTTGATTGAGTTCTTGAAATTCTTGGAAATCTTAAAGGGTTGTTAGGGTTTCTTGGGTGTTGTATCAAATGATACAAAATTGTGCAAAATTTCTTATTGAAAACCCTAGTTGGCTGTACCTAAATTCTTGGCTGTTGTTGCGATAAAAAAAAGGCAGCCACAAATTTGATCTTCAAAACCCTCCAAAACAAAGTGCAAATCATGTTTTTTTGGAAGCTTAAACTCAACTAGACAAGGATTATAAAGCACCTGCCACAAGTTTTCCTAGTCGCATTAGGATTACCGTTTTTCAGCTTTCCAAATCCATATTTCTTGAACTAGAACTCATTAGAAACAGCTATCTAGGGGTTGCAAATCCTAATCAAGTTTGGAAAAGAGGTGTTTAACTAAATTATCTCCTTCCAAGTCAAATCCAAACCAGATTCAGACTTGACTTCCAATTTCCAGCTTTGATTACACTGGGTAGAGTTTTTAAGTTTCTAAATTTCAGTCTTTGTGAGAACCCGAAAATTTTCACATTTTCAAGTATTATTTTATTTCTGTGCCTATATTTTACTGTCCTTTGAAAATATTAAATGTTTTGTACATTTTACAAGTAAGCACAATTTTTAAATCATTTTCCTAGTATAAGTTAGTGTACGTAACTTGAAGTGCATTTGTTAGATGTGGGGCCCGCTAGTGCGATATAATTTTTTCCGATTAGGTGATGAAATACTAAGTGATATTATTCTACATGGTGTTAGAAGATAATTAGAGGTTAGTTAGCTACTTGAATCATTGGAGGAGAATAGATAAGCTTAGAAACTTCAAGAGGCCATGTGTCATGATTTGATTGGAAGTTGGACTTTGACCAAGAAGATTAACTTTCTTCAAACCAAATTTTTGACCAATTTTCCTCTCATTTTCCCTTGCCTTGGCCGAACTTCATGAAGAGAAAAACAAGGAAAACCTCTTCCATTTCTAGCTTCTAATCTTGGCCAAATCTTGAGTTTTAACCGACCAAATTGAAATCTATTCCATACAAGTGCTAGCTAAGGGAAATTGAAGGCCTTGGTGGAGTTGTTTTGGGAGGAGGAAGTCTAAGCTACCAACTTTCTTTGAGGTTTGAAGGTAAGGTTGCTAAGAACATCCTTTTTGTTTCCAATAGTTGCAAAGTAGTGGCCTATGGTGGCTTGCTAACATGATTGATGGATGATTTTGTGGATTAGTGGAGAGTTGGTTAGATTTCTGATTTATTGGGAATTTTTCTGCCCTAATCTGATCAGTGTTGTTCGGTCATGATGGAGGCCGAATTGGACTTAGCTCAAAACATGAAAGTTGTAGAGAATTGAGTGTATATTATGCCTGTAAAATTTCAGCTCAATCGGAGCACTGTAGCCTGTGAAATGACTATTTTACCCCTGCTTCCCTGTTTCTGTCCGAGAATGGTAATCAGCCTCTGTAATTGGCTCTTTTGGCTGGGAAGATGAATGAATTAGCTTTTGATGCCTTCTTAAGAGTTGTAGCCTTGTATCTTAGCTTTCATATGGCTTTGGAATCAACTGAATTGGAGTTGTGTGTGCTGAGTTATGATGGAATATTTGGGCCTGGTTTTGGATGGCTGTAAAGCTTCAATTGGTTGCATTTTAAGGGTGTTTGATAGCTTATGGTTTGTATATGAAATTGTGATTGAATGGTATGATTTGGTGGTTGGGTTGTAGCATGGAAAGTAAGGAAAAACAAGGGGAAATGCTGTCCGTTTATTTTCTTGAACTTGAGTGAATGGAAATGAGGTT
The DNA here is from genome assembly GCA_023065735.1 of Coffea humblotiana. Classification (NCBI taxonomy): domain Eukaryota; kingdom Viridiplantae; phylum Streptophyta; class Magnoliopsida; order Gentianales; family Rubiaceae; genus Coffea; species Coffea humblotiana. Next base: position 72,326 of record JACYVW010000050.1, on the reverse strand, counting down.
TGAAAGGTGATTTTGGAATGCGATTGAACTTCCTTGCTTAGACATTCTTAGTTTCACTTGAGTAGTGTTATGTGAGCCATTTTACTTGCAATTGTACGTTTCCATTTGTACCATAATGTTTGGTTCCAATTGTCGAGTTTCGAACTTCAAATACGTGTTCATTTTCGTTCCGAAACAAAAGGAGTGGCCTAGGGTTTCTCGGCCACAAAACCTAATTTTAACGCGCAAGGTTTTAAAGTGTGAATTCAAGGTATTTAATTACCTTTCTCATATGATTTTTAACCAAGATACTTGTTATACATTAATTCTTTGCAAATGTGTTAGTTTTGAGCCAAAAACACGTTTTACGAAAAATGAGGAAAAACTACTGTTCATTATCCGGCCGTGTAGCCGGCCAAGTTCTGGCCAGATTCTGACGTGGCACTGTTCCAAATTTTCCGATAAAATTTTATAAAACTCTTTTGAGGTTAATTCTATGGTTGGTTTGGGAAAACTTTTAGTTACTCAATTCCTTTGATCAAAATGTACCCTTTTCACTTTCAAAAAAATCATACTTCCCCCTTGTACTTGTTTTATTCGAATTTTCTTTGATTCACTGGACATTTTGATGGTTGAGTCATAATATTCTCTCATGATTGTTATTAGGATTTCTTGGTGACCAAGGTTGATATCCGGAGGGATACTTTGGACGTAATTTTGCTTGTTTAGGTGAGTGTTCTATATACGTTATGTTTCATTGACTATGTGGCTAGTTGAAATACTTGATTAAATGTTAAATGTTCTCAATGATTGCAAAAATGATTTTTACTAGGCGAGTGTGTACTTTATCGCACTCGGCCCAAATGAACGTGAAATTGGAATGATTGAATGATTAAATGTTACTTGTGCATGAATGTAAGCCTTCTGGCTGAACTGGGCCCTTGCCTTTTGTTACTGGTCGACTCGAGCCAGAAGCGGACTCGGTCGGGCGATTAGTGACTCTGGGTTAATGTGAATGTTTGGTATACTCGAGTATGACCATGAAGTTTGGGAAGGACTGGCCAGTGCGCTGGCCAGAAGGGGAAGAACGAAATGAACGAATGAATGGCAAGAATGACGGAGGGATTTTCAATGACAAATGAAATTTTTCTAAATGATTGAAGGAATGGATGGTCGATGAACGAACGAACGAATGGCTTCATGTATCCTTTTAATGAATGTGTTACTCTTGCTTTATATCGTAAATATTATTTGGATTACTTGTTATTACGTGCTAATGTCCTTGTTTAATTGCTTAGTTGAGTATATAGAACCTCGCTGGGCTTTTAGCTCATTCCACGTCTTTTGTTTTCCTTAACAGGGGTTGCGAGCAAGGGCGAGAGACCTGTATAGTATAGTTTAGCCTTTTGTATTGTTTTGGCTTTTGCTTTCGTTCTAGTGCTTGGAGAAGGTTGAGCATATTGGGAATGCGGAGCTTGTGTATATATTTGGGACTATGTAATTGGTTGAGTTTGGGATAAATGTAAGTATATGTTTCAAGTCTGGGTTTCGTTTCCGCTTATTCTCGAGGCTTTATCTTACTTTCTTTGATGTGAGTGAACGAGTCCTGGCGAGAGCTGGGCAGGCGGTCCGCCGAATCCTTTGGTTCGCCTTAGGGTAAGGTGGGGATGTCACAGGTGGTATCAGAGCTGCTTCGCGTGGTCTCTGCGCGGAGTGAGCTTGGGCCAAGTGGTGTATGGTCCTGATTCTGTGAATAAGTGTGAAGGACTAAGTGCTCTTTTGAGCATAAGTTATGAATCGTGCTTGTTATAAGTGTAAATCCTTTTCATGATACTTGAGGACCATAGATATGTACGTCAGGTAGGAATCTCGATTGTAGATAATTTACACTTGGGACTGGCCAGCTCGAGTGGTGAATTATCTCGGATTCTTGTACCCGAGTACGCGGGTAGTACTAAGGATTTGCGATCTTTCGTGGGAAACAGGATTGGGCTAATGTTTTGATACGGTGTCTATTCTCATTGGGTTTGTAATTGTTTGGGTCGTGGAAGCAACCCAGCAATCGGTCAAAAAAAAAAAAAAAAGGTGTGTCGCATACCTTGTTCTTGAATTGTATTGCTGGAATTTCTTGGAAATTGGGACTGCCGAATCTGTTTGCCATTTGTTTCTTGAACTTTTGTGTTGTATCTTGCAAATCTTGGATACCAAAACATAGTTTGGGAAGTTCTTGTGCTTCTTGATCAAAATCTTGAAGTTCTTGGACCACCAAAGGCTGATCTTGAGAGTTCTTGAAGCCTTGTTTCGAGTTTTAGGGTTTCTTGACGCTTGAAACAATTGGCCATATTGCCTTGGCAAGCCTTGGGTTTGAGATCCGAAATTCAAGGAAATTTTGGGCCTGGAATTGCGTGATTGACAGAATCTGTTGAGCAAAAAAAAAAAAAAAAAAAAAGAAAGAAAAGAAACGAAAAAAGGAAAGAAAAAAAAAGGGAAGAAAGATATTGGCTCTAGTTTCCTAATTGTGCACTAAGTCCCACCTTGACTCCAACTAATCCTAATTCTGTTGGGATTAATAGCAGCCAAGAACCCATCAGCCAAAGGCCCAAGTTCCCCTCCAACCGACCTAAAACAGTCCACCTTACACCCAATTCCGTTTCTAAAATCCAAAAGCCAACCGCTACACCTTACCACGCCAAACCAGCCCGCAATTTTGAATCGATTGAGCATCACTTTGTGATCCGATTGGACTGCAATTTAAGGGCTGACCTATACACCAAAACAGCACCCAAAATACCCCAAAAACCTGACCAAAAGACCGAGCATCAGCAGCTCGACAAATTCTAGAAATTTTGCCCTTCGGGTAGAGTTTTCTAGGATTTTCAAAATTTCAGCCTTGAAGTCACTTGTCTTGCTTTCTTTTTGAGTCGTTAGTTATTGTTAGTCCTAATCTGAGTTTTAGGTCACGTCTAGGTCTTCATTCACCTCCATCCATTGCTACTATCTTGTGTCACTTATTGACTAGTCAAGAACGAACCTTACGGTGATGCCTAACTTGTTCAACCCGAGCAACTAGCAAGTCAAGGAATTGTTTGGTGAGACTATTAGAGAGTGATACACTTGAGTGAAACACGAGCGTGAGTGACCTATACATTGTACAAAAAAAAAATAACAAAAACAACAGAAAGAGAGATAGTTGTTTATTTGCAGGTTTACCTAAGCATGTCAAGTGGAGTTGGAGAACAAACCATGGACTTAAAACTACACATGGAGGCCATGATGGAAGAATTCAAGCAGAGTTTGGATGAAGCTTTCGAGCCTCTTCATCGACGCCTTGACCGACTGGTGAATAAGGATGTCAAGAGGAGGGGTTCTACACAATTCCACCCCAACGTCCAACCTACTTCTTCAAAGTCAGTATATTCAAGGAGACGGGAGGAGGTTCATTTGACAACAAAGCATGCAAATACATTATCCGTAGATGAAGGAGTTAGTAGAGTGTGGGAGACATATCAACAACTCCTCCAACAAAAACTTGAAAAAGAGCGAGTTGAGTGTGGTGGTGAGAGTGCACTTGAGGTAAAAGTTGAGGAATGTGAGTTAGAAAAAGAGGTAAAAAATCTGAGGAGATGAGTGAAGCATCAAGTGAGCTAATTGTGCATGGGAAGGCGAGTGTTTATAGCTTTCCTAACAAACTTAACTTTGCCTTGTTTAGTGTTTCTGCTTTTGTACAGATTAAGCGAAGTCAAGTGAAGTTAGTCATGCAATGTTCCATTCCAAAGTCACTTGTACAATTCACTAGCTTCCATGGAGTTTGTCTGCTAGGAGATAAATCTATTTGGTATCACTTCATGGAACAACGTCAACCCAAATCTGGCCGCACCAATGGAGAATTAATTCGAACTCATCATGAAGGGAGAATTCCATATTTCTATTCTTGTTTGTTGCCTATGATTCATTCATCATCTATACCTTCTTTTGAGCATCATTTCCATCCTCACACTTGTATTTCCTATGCAGATTTTGAAGGAAAATGTAAAGAGCCATCAATGCAGTCTCAAGTTGAATCGATTGATGGAAGGAGTCATGTGTCAAAGGGAGTTTTTGCATTTAACTTTTATTCTACACCTTCTCACCACTTAATTAATGATGTTCCATTGCTTATATATCCAATTTCTGGTTCAAAACAAGCTGAGACTTATTTTGTCTTTGTAGGTTGTAAGGCTGTTCGAAATTTTCCAGCTTTGATTAAAGAGTTGCAACCTGATTTCATATTTGTGCCAACTGCTTGTTGTGATCTTCCATGCATATTCATACATCCAAAAACTGGTCACCATGAGTTCATTTTATCAACTCCAACTGGCGCAAATTCATGTGACTCGTATGGAGTGACCTTCACTTCATTGCTGCCACTTATGTTGGGTGATGCACACAAATGTGTCAATCAAGACCTGAATGTTGTTCTTACGTCAATGGTTCATGCTTTCACGGAAGTGCAACACGATTGGCTCATTATTCTATCTCCAGATGGGCAAGTAGTGCCAAATCAGCAACAACTAGGGTCGAATTATATTACCTTGCACAATCAGATTCGAGATTTTTCTAAGCTGAATGAGAGTCATCATGAAGATCCCTATCTAGTGCATGTGAAACGTAAGTTGTCAAGTAGTATTAACCCTACATATACTAATTGTGTGATTTGTTTTGTAGGTTTGAACTTGACATGCAACGACCAAGGGTTGATGAGAGAGTTTTGGAGTACTACATGGAATTTTCACAAGCTTTATACAAGGTGTTTCTTGTCTTGGAGAATGTCCTTGTTCAAGAGCATCATGAGGTTGTCCAAGCGACATGTGACGTGGCTGGTGCTCATTCATCTAGCTCCCACATTGCTATCCTATAAGCGCACCAACATGGAGTACCACTTTTCCCCAAGATTTGAGGACAAATCCTTTTCAAGAGGAGGGGAATGATGCGAATGAGCAAGCTGGCCGTGGTGTTCACATAGGCCCGTTACACGTGCACAAGTTAAGAGATTCAAAGAGTCACTTCAAGCCTTAGTTCATGTCGTATAAGCTCAAGAGAAACCAAGCTCAAGCATTGAAGGAATTGACTTGGAGGATCCTAACAAGACTACCAAGATATTGCTTACAATTGAAGGCGTAAGTGATCAAGCCTGAAAGGGAGGATTGGGCCTCGATTAAGTAGCTCTTGTTGAGCTTAGCTTCGGCCATGTGGGCCTTAGGTCCAATAGTACTTTAGTTAGTCATTAAGTTAATTAATTAGTAGGTTAGCTTTCGACCAAGAGAGACCCAATGGGCTGGCCGAATTTCCTTAATATTTTCCAAGTTCTATTAGGGTTAGACAAGGCTATAAATAGCCCCAAGTCATTGTTTACATTCAGTTTTGCGATATTATGAATAAAATTCCAGAATTTCGTCTTCCATTAAGGCAAATTCCTTTAGCTTGTGAAAGCTAGTTTGAACATCCTAGAGTTGATCCTAGGTTGTTTATTGACTTATCAATCAAGCCAACACACTTGATTGTGGCGTCATCTACCGTTGAATCCGTTCTTGAGTGGTCCAAGTTTGGGTTCAATTCCATCCATTACCCAACGTGTCCTCTACGATCTAATCTTTGCTTCCGCGCTCACATCATGTTTGGTGAGAGTAAGTGTAAAGTGTTAACGGATGTATAGTTCGGATAGTAAGGGAAGTGAGAGATCGGATGGGGAAGTGTTTAGCCGAGTGTGGTATGGCACGTCGTGATTTTCCTTTGTTTTGCCCTGTACTGCTACTGTATATATATTTGGTTACTACTGTGTGTATTTAACTTGTGACTTTTTAACTTGGCTTAATTTGTCTAACTTGATATGTTTCCTTGCATATTTGGTGTGTTATATCTTGCCATTTTAGTCAATTACTTGTTTGCATACTAAATCACTTTTGAAAAAAAAAAAGAGAGAGAGAGAAAAAGGGAATGGAAGGGAGACGTAGTCGTGGACGCGGACGTGGAGCTGGTCGTGGCCGTGGGGCTAGGCAAGCTCGAGAACCCAGTAAAGAAAGAGCAACAGTAACTGAGCAAGAGCGTGGGCCGAGGGTTGAGGCCGGAGATCAAGTGGCGACGGCGATACAACAAATGACTAGTATCCTCGCGCGATTGGTAGATCAACAGGGCCAATTGCCAGTAAATCAACCCCAGAACCCTGAGATGAGAGAGGTAGGAGAAGATAGGGCTTTGGAAAGGTTTCAAAAGTTTAATCCTCCCAAATTCCTTGGAGGATCTGATCCAGATATAGCTGAACAGTGGTTAGAAGTAATGATTAACATCTTCGCCGCCCTAAACTACACGGAGCAAAGACAAGTGAACTTTGCTGTATTTCAATTTGAAGGACCAGCCAGAGCATGGCGGAATGTTATTAGGGCCAAATGGGAGAGAGAACAAACTGCGTGGACATGGTGAACTTCACACGGGAATTTTACGAGAAGTACCTCCCACCTCTGGTCCAAGAAAGGAGGGAAGACGAATTTATTGGGTTGCGTCAAGGGACCCTGAGTGTGGCCGAATATGAGACGAAATTCACTAAATTATCCAAGTTCGCATCTGAATTAGTGGTTATTGAGCGAAGAAGGATAAGGCGGTTCATCCAAGGCTTGAATTTGGAAATTCAAGAAGCTTTAGCGGCGGTTCAAGTTAATACCTTTACGGAAGCTCTCGAGAAAGCACAAAGAATTGAGGATGCAAAAGCACAAGTAAAAGCTTTTCAAGTACGGAAAAGGGGCGCACCTAGTAGCATACCGGAAGAATCTGGGGAAAAGACAACGCCCTCCAAAGTGCCAAAAGTGAACCATTTCCCTCATCCACCCTGGACATTTGGAGCACTATATGAGGGATCTACAAAAGGAAGTCAGATTGTACCTGAGAAGACTTCTCGCGAAAGCCAAACCGTAATTCCTCGCTTAGCTTGTGATTATTGTGGAAAGGCAAACCACACTGAGAATGACTGTTGGAGAAAAGGGCGAAAGTGTTTGATCTGTGGGAGTGGTGAGCATCAGTTGAGTAATTGTCCGAAGAAGCAGCCACGAGAGGCTAGTACTCAACAAGTAAGTGGAGACAAACCGAAACCGACTAACGAACGGGGGGACCGATCAAAAGCACCGGCACAAGTATATGCCATAGAGCAGCAACAAGTTTTGGGGGCACACGAGGAAACGGAAGGTAAAATTTCGAGGACGAAATTTCTTAAGGGGGAGAGAGTGTGAGAACCCGAAAATTTTCACATTTTCAAGTATTATTTTATTTCTGTGCTTATATTTTACTGTCCTTTGAAAATATTAAATGTTTTGTACATTTTACAAGTAAGCACAATTTTTAAATCATTTTCCTAGTATAAGTTAGTGTACGTAACTTGAAGTGCATTTGTTAGATGTGGGGCCCGCTAGTGCGATATAATTTTTCCGATTAGGTGATGAAATACTAAGTGATATTATTCTACATGGTGTTAGAAGATAATTAGAGGTTAGTTAGCTACTTGAATCATTGGAGGAGAATAGATAAGCTTAGAAACTTCAAGAGGCCATGTGTCATGATTTGATTGGAAGTTGGACTTTGACCAAGAAGATTAACTTTCTTCAAACCAAATTTTTGACCAATTTTCCTCTCATTTTCCCTTGCCTTGGCCGAACTTCATGAAGAGAAAAACAAGGAAAACCTCTTCCATTTCTAGCTTCTAATCTTGGCCAAATCTTGAGTTTTAACCGACCAAATTGAAATCTATTCCATACAAGTGCTAGCTAAGGGAAATTGAAGGCCTTGGTGGAGTTGTTTTGGGAGGAGGAAGTCTAAGCTACCAACTTTCTTTGAGGTTTGAAGGTAAGGTTGCTAAGAACATCCTTTTTGTTTCCAATAGTTGCAAATTAGTGGCCTATGGTGGCTTGCTAACATGATTAATGGATGATTTTGTGGATTAGTGGAGAGTTGGTTAGATTTCTGATTTATTGGGAATTTTTCTGCCCTAATCTGATCAGTGTTGTTCGGTCATGATGGAGGCCGAATTGGACTTAGCTCAAAACATGAAAGTTGTAGAGAATTGAGTGTAGATTATGCCTGTAAAATTTCAGCTCAATCGGAGCACTGTAGCCTGTGAAATGACTATTTTACCCCTGCTTCCCTGTTTCTGTCCGAGAATGGTAATCAGCCTCTGTAATTGGCTCTTTTGGCTGGGAAGATGAATGAATTAGCTTTTGATGCCTTCTTAAGAGTTGTAGCCTTGTATCTTAGCTTTCATATGGCTTTGGAATCAACTGAATTGGAGTTGTGTGTGCTGAGTTATGATGGAATATTTGGGCCTGGTTTTGGATGGCTGTAAAGCTTCAATTGGTTGCATTTTAAGGGTGTTTGATAGCTTATGGTTTGTATATGAAATTGTGATTGAATGGTATGATTTGGTGGTTGGGTTGTAGCATGGAAAGTAAGGAAAAACAAGGGGAAATGCTGTCCGTTTATTTTCTTGAACTTGAGTGAATGGAAATGAGGTTTGAAAGGTGATTTTGGAATGCGATTGAACTTCCTTGCTTAGACATTCTTAGTTTCACTTGAGTAGTGTTATGTGAGCCATTTTACTTGCAATTGTACGTTTCCATTTGTACCATAATGTTTGGTTCCAATTGTCGAGTTTCGAACTTCAAATACGTGTTCATTTTCGTTCCGAAACAAAAGGAGTGGCCTAGGGTTTCTCGGCCACAAAACCTAATTTTAACGCGCAAGGTTTTAAAGTGTGAATTCAAGGTATTTAATTACCTTTCTCATATGATTTTTAACCAAGATACTTGTTATACATTAATTCTTTGCAAATGTGTTAGTTTTGAGCCAAAAACACGTTTTACGAAAAATGAGGAAAAACTACTGTTCATTATCCGGCCGTGTAGCCGGCCAAGTTCTGGCCAGATTCTGACGTGGCACTGTTCCAAATTTTCCGATAAAATTTTATAAAACTCTTTTGAGGTTAATTCTATGGTTGGTTTGGGAAAACTTTTAGTTACTCAATTCCTTTGATCAAAATGTACCCTTTTCACTTTCAAAAAATCATACTTCCCCCTTGTACTTGTTTTATTCGAATTTTCTTTGATTCACTGGACATTTTGATGGTTGAGTCATAATATTCTCTCATGATTGTTATTAGGATTTCTTGGTGACCAAGGTTGATATCCGGAGGGATACTTTGGACGTAATTTTGCTTGTTTAGGTGAGTGTTCTATATACGTTATGTTTCATTGACTATGTGGCTAGTTGAAATACTTGATTAAATGTTAAATGTTCTCAATGATTGCAAAAATGATTTTTACTAGGCGAGTGTGTACTTTATCGCACTCGGCCCAAATGAACGTGAAATTGGAATGATTGAATGATTAAATGTTACTTGTGCATGAATGTAAGCCTTCTGGCTGAACTGGGCCCTTGCCTTTTGTTACTGGTCGACTCGAGCCAGAAGCGGACTCGGTCGGGCGATTAGTGACTCTGGGTTAATGTGAATGTTTGGTATACTCGAGTATGACCATGAAGTTTGGGAAGGACTGGCCAGTGCGCTGGCCAGAAGGGGAAGAACGAAATGAACGAATGAATGGCAAGAATGACGGAGGGATTTTCAATGACAAATGAAATTTTTCTAAATGATTGAAGGAATGGATGGTCGATGAACGAACGAACGAATGGCTTCATGTATCCTTTTAATGAATGTGTTACTCTTGCTTTATATCGTAAATATTATTTGGATTACTTGTTATTACGTGCTAATGTCCTTGTTTAATTGCTTAGTTGAGTATATAGAACCTCGCTGGGCTTTTAGCTCATTCCACGTCTTTTGTTTTCCTTAACAGGGGTTGCGAGCAAGGGCGAGAGACCTGTATAGTATAGTTTAGCCTTTTGTATTGTTTTGGCTTTTGCTTTCGTTCTAGTGCTTGGAGAAGGTTGAGCATATTGGGAATGCGGAGCTTGTGTATATATTTGGGACTATGTAATTGGTTGAGTTTGGGATAAATGTAAGTATATGTTTCAAGTCTGGGTTTCGTTTCCGCTTATTCTCGAGGCTTTATCTTACTTTCTTTGATGTGAGTGAACGAGTCCTGGCGAGAGCTGGGCAGGCGGTCCGCCGAATCCTTTGGTTCGCCTTAGGGTAAGGTGGGGATGTCACAGGTGGTATCAGAGCTGCTTCGCGTGGTCTCTGCGCGGAGTGAGCTTGGGCCAAGTGGTGTATGGTCCTGATTCTGTGAATAAGTGTGAAGGACTAAGTGCTCTTTTGAGCATAAGTTATGAATCGTGCTTGTTATAAGTGTAAATCCTTTTCATGATACTTGAGGACCATAGATATGTACGTCAGGTAGGAATCTCGATTGTAGATAATTTACACTTGGGACTGGCCAGCTCGAGTGGTGAATTATCTCGGATTCTTGTACCCGAGTACGCGGGTAGTACTAAGGATTTGCGATCTTTCGTGGGAAACAGGATTGGGCTAATGTTTTGATACGGTGTCTATTCTCATTGGGTTTGTAATTGTTTGGGTCGTGGAAGCAACCCAGCAATCGGTCAAAAAAAAAAAAAAAAGGTGTGTCGCATACCTTGTTCTTGAATTGTATTGCTGGAATTTCTTGGAAATTGGGACTGCCGAATCTGTTTGCCATTTGTTTCTTGAACTTTTGTGTTGTATCTTGCAAATCTTGGATACCAAAACATAGTTTGGGAAGTTCTTGTGCTTCTTGATCAAAATCTTGAAGTTCTTGGACCACCAAAGGCTGATCTTGAGAGTTCTTGAAGCCTTGTTTCGAGTTTTAGGGTTTCTTGACGCTTGAAACAATTGGCCATATTGCCTTGGCAAGCCTTGGGTTTGAGATCCGAAATTCAAGGAAATTTTGGGCCTGGAATTGCGTGATTGACAGAATCTGTTGAGCAAAAAAAAAAAAAAAAGAAAGAAAAGAAACGAAAAAAGGAAAGAAAAAAAAAGGGAAGAAAGATATTGGCTCTAGTTTCCTAATTGTGCACTAAGTCCCACCTTGACTCCAACTAATCCTAATTCTGTTGGGATTAATAGCAGCCAAGAACCCATCAGCCAAAGGCCCAAGTTCCCCTCCAACCGACCTAAAACAGTCCACCTTACACCCAATTCCGTTTCTAAAATCCAAAAGCCAACCGCTACACCTTACCACGCCAAACCAGCCCGCAATTTTGAATCGATTGAGCATCACTTTGTGATCCGATTGGACTGCAATTTAAGGGCTGACCTATACACCAAAACAGCACCCAAAATACCCCAAAAACCTGACCAAAAGACCGAGCATCAGCAGCTCGACAAATTCTAGAAATTTTGCCCTTCGGGTAGAGTTTTCTAGGATTTTCAAAATTTCAGCCTTGAAGTCACTTGTCTTGCTTTCTTTTTGAGTCGTTAGTTATTGTTAGTCCTAATCTGAGTTTTAGGTCACGTCTAGGTCTTCATTCACCTCCATCCATTGCTACTATCTTGTGTCACTTATTGACTAGTCAAGAACGAACCTTACGGTGATGCCTAACTTGTTCAACCCGAGCAACTAGCAAGTCAAGGAATTGTTTGGTGAGACTATTAGAGAGTGATACACTTGAGTGAAACACGAGCGTGAGTGACCTATACATTGTACAAAAAAAAAATAACAAAAACAACAGAAAGAGAGATAGTTGTTTATTTGCAGGTTTACCTAAGCATGTCAAGTGGAGTTGGAGAACAAACCATGGACTTAAAACTACACATGGAGGCCATGATGGAAGAATTCAAGCAGAGTTTGGATGAAGCTTTCGAGCCTCTTCATCGACGCCTTGACCGACTGGTGAATAAGGATGTCAAGAGGAGGGGTTCTACACAATTCCACCCCAACGTCCAACCTACTTCTTCAAAGTCAGTATATTCAAGGAGACGGGAGGAGGTTCATTTGACAACAAAGCATGCAAATACATTATCCGTAGATGAAGGAGTTAGTAGAGTGTGGGAGACATATCAACAACTCCTCCAACAAAAACTTGAAAAAGAGCGAGTTGAGTGTGGTGGTGAGAGTGCACTTGAGGTAAAAGTTGAGGAATGTGAGTTAGAAAAAGAGGTAAAAAAATCTGAGGAGATGAGTGAAGCATCAAGTGAGCTAATTGTGCATGGGAAGGCGAGTGTTTATAGCTTTCCTAACAAACTTAACTTTGCCTTGTTTAGTGTTTCTGCTTTTGTACAGATTAAGCGAAGTCAAGTGAAGTTAGTCATGCAATGTTCCATTCCAAAGTCACTTGTACAATTCACTAGCTTCCATGGAGTTTGTCTGCTAGGAGATAAATCTATTTGGTATCACTTCATGGAACAACGTCAACCCAAATCTGGCCGCACCAATGGAGAATTAATTCGAACTCATCATGAAGGGAGAATTCCATATTTCTATTCTTGTTTGTTGCCTATGATTCATTCATCATCTATACCTTCTTTTGAGCATCATTTCCATCCTCACACTTGTATTTCCTATGCAGATTTTGAAGGAAAATGTAAAGAGCCATCAATGCAGTCTCAAGTTGAATCGATTGATGGAAGGAGTCATGTGTCAAAGGGAGTTTTTGCATTTAACTTTTATTCTACACCTTCTCACCACTTAATTAATGATGTTCCATTGCTTATATATCCAATTTCTGGTTCAAAACAAGCTGAGACTTATTTTGTCTTTGTAGGTTGTAAGGCTGTTCGAAATTTTCCAGCTTTGATTAAAGAGTTGCAACCTGATTTCATATTTGTGCCAACTGCTTGTTGTGATCTTCCATGCATATTCATACATCCAAAAACTGGTCACCATGAGTTCATTTTATCAACTCCAACTGGCGCAAATTCATGTGACTCGTATGGAGTGACCTTCACTTCATTGCTGCCACTTATGTTGGGTGATGCACACAAATGTGTCAATCAAGACCTGAATGTTGTTCTTACGTCAATGGTTCATGCTTTCACGGAAGTGCAACACGATTGGCTCATTATTCTATCTCCAGATGGGCAAGTAGTGCCAAATCAGCAACAACTAGGGTCGAATTATATTACCTTGCACAATCAGATTCGAGATTTTTCTAAGCTGAATGAGAGTCATCATGAAGATCCCTATCTAGTGCATGTGAAACGTAAGTTGTCAAGTAGTATTAACCCTACATATACTAATTGTGTGATTTGTTTTGTAGGTTTGAACTTGACATGCAACGACCAAGGGTTGATGAGAGAGTTTTGGAGTACTACATGGAATTTTCACAAGCTTTATACAAGGTGTTTCTTGTCTTGGAGAATGTCCTTGTTCAAGAGCATCATGAGGTTGTCCAAGCGACATGTGACGTGGCTGGTGCTCATTCATCTAGCTCCCACATTGCTATCCTATAAGCGCACCAACATGGAGTACCACTTTTCCCCAAGATTTGAGGACAAATCCTTTTCAAGAGGAGGGGAATGATGCGAATGAGCAAGCTGGCCGTGGTGTTCACATAGGCCCGTTACACGTGCACAAGTTAAGAGATTCAAAGAGTCACTTCAAGCCTTAGTTCATGTCGTATAAGCTCAAGAGAAACCAAGCTCAAGCATTGAAGGAATTGACTTGGAGGATCCTAACAAGACTACCAAGATATTGCTTACAATTGAAGGCGTAAGTGATCAAGCCTGAAAGGGAGGATTGGGCCTCGATTAAGTAGCTCTTGTTGAGCTTAGCTTCGGCCATGTGGGCCTTAGGTCCAATAGTACTTTAGTTAGTCATTAAGTTAATTAATTAGTAGGTTAGCTTTCGACCAAGAGAGACCCAATGGGCTGGCCGAATTTCCTTAATATTTTCCAAGTTCTATTAGGGTTAGACAAGGCTATAAATAGCCCCAAGTCATTGTTTACATTCAGTTTTGCGATATTATGAATAAAATTCCAGAATTTCGTCTTCCATTAAGGCAAATTCCTTTAGCTTGTGAAAGCTAGTTTGAACATCCTAGAGTTGATCCTAGGTTGTTTATTGACTTATCAATCAAGCCAACACACTTGATTGTGGCGTCATCTACCGTTGAATCCGTTCTTGAGTGGTCCAAGTTTGGGTTCAATTCCATCCATTACCCAACGTGTCCTCTACGATCTAATCTTTGCTTCCGCGCTCACATCATGTTTGGTGAGAGTAAGTGTAAAGTGTTAACGGATGTATAGTTCGGATAGTAAGGGAAGTGAGAGATCGGATGGGGAAGTGTTTAGCCGAGTGTGGTATGGCACGTCGTGATTTTCCTTTGTTTTGCCCTGTACTGCTACTGTATATATATTTGGTTACTACTGTGTGTATTTAACTTGTGACTTTTTAACTTGGCTTAATTTGTCTAACTTGATATGTTTCCTTGCATATTTGGTGTGTTATATCTTGCCATTTTAGTCAATTACTTGTTTGCATACTAAATCACTTTTGAAAAAAAAAAAAGAGAGAGAGAGAAAAAGGGAATGGAAGGGAGACGTAGTCGTGGACGCGGACGTGGAGCTGGTCGTGGCCGTGGGGCTAGGCAAGCTCGAGAACCCAGTAAAGAAAGAGCAACAGTAACTGAGCAAGAGCGTGGGCCGAGGGTTGAGGCCGGAGATCAAGTGGCGACGGCGATACAACAAATGACTAGTATCCTCGCGCGATTGGTAGATCAACAGGGCCAATTGCCAGTAAATCAACCCCAGAACCCTGAGATGAGAGAGGTAGGAGAAGATAGGGCTTTGGAAAGGTTTTCAAAAGTTTAATCCTCCCAAATTCCTTGGAGGATCTGATCCAGATATAGCTGAACAGTGGTTAGAAGTAATGATTAACATCTTCGCCGCCCTAAACTACACGGAGCAAAGACAAGTGAACTTTGCTGTATTTCAATTTGAAGGACCAGCCAGAGCATGGCGGAATGTTATTAGGGCCAAATGGGAGAGAGAACAAACTGCGTGGACATGGGTGAACTTCACACGGGAATTTTACGAGAAGTACCTCCCACCTCTGGTCCAAGAAAGGAGGGAAGACGAATTTATTGGGTTGCGTCAAGGGACCCTGAGTGTGGCCGAATATGAGACGAAATTCACTAAATTATCCAAGTTCGCATCTGAATTAGTGGTTATTGAGCGAAGAAGGATAAGGCGGTTCATCCAAGGCTTGAATTTGGAAATTCAAGAAGCTTTAGCGGCGGTTCAAGTTAATACCTTTACGGAAGCTCTCGAGAAAGCACAAAGAATTGAGGATGCAAAAGCACAAGTAAAAGCTTTTCAAGTACGGAAAAGGGGCGCACCTAGTAGCATACCGGAAGAATCTGGGGAAAAGACAACGCCCTCCAAAGTGCCAAAAGTGAACCATTTCCCTCATCCACCCTGGACATTTGGAGCACTATATGAGGGATCTACAAAAGGAAGTCAGATTGTACCTGAGAAGACTTCTCGCGAAAGCCAAACCGTAATTCCTCGCTTAGCTTGTGATTATTGTGGAAAGGCAAACCACACTGAGAATGACTGTTGGAGAAAAGGGCGAAAGTGTTTGATCTGTGGGAGTGGTGAGCATCAGTTGAGTAATTGTCCGAAGAAGCAGCCACGAGAGGCTAGTACTCAACAAGTAAGTGGAGACAAACCGAAACCGACTAACGAACGGGGGGACCGATCAAAAGCACCGGCACAAGTATATGCCATAGAGCAGCAACAAGTTTTGGGGGCACACGAGGAAACGGAAGGTAAAATTTCGAGGACGAAATTTCTTAAGGGGGAGAGAGTGTGAGAACCCGAAAATTTTCACATTTTCAAGTATTATTTTATTTCTGTGCTTATATTTTACTGTCCTTTGAAAATATTAAATGTTTTGTACATTTTACAAGTAAGCACAATTTTTAAATCATTTTCCTAGTATAAGTTAGTGTACGTAACTTGAAGTGCATTTGTTAGATGTGGGGCCCGCTAGTGCGATATAATTTTTCCGATTAGGTGATGAAATACTAAGTGATATTATTCTACATGGTGTTAGAAGATAATTAGAGGTTAGTTAGCTACTTGAATCATTGGAGGAGAATAGATAAGCTTAGAAACTTCAAGAGGCCATGTGTCATGATTTGATTGGAAGTTGGACTTTGACCAAGAAGATTAACTTTCTTCAAACCAAATTTTTGACCAATTTTCCTCTCATTTTCCCTTGCCTTGGCCGAACTTCATGAAGAGAAAAACAAGGAAAACCTCTTCCATTTCTAGCTTCTAATCTTGGCCAAATCTTGAGTTTTAACCGACCAAATTGAAATCTATTCCATACAAGTGCTAGCTAAGGGAAATTGAAGGCCTTGGTGGAGTTGTTTTGGGAGGAGGAAGTCTAAGCTACCAACTTTCTTTGAGGTTTGAAGGTAAGGTTGCTAAGAACATCCTTTTTGTTTCCAATAGTTGCAAATTAGTGGCCTATGGTGGCTTGCTAACATGATTAATGGATGATTTTGTGGATTAGTGGAGAGTTGGTTAGATTTCTGATTTATTGGGAATTTTTCTGCCCTAATCTGATCAGTGTTGTTCGGTCATGATGGAGGCCGAATTGGACTTAGCTCAAAACATGAAAGTTGTAGAGAATTGAGTGTAGATTATGCCTGTAAAATTTCAGCTCAATCGGAGCACTGTAGCCTGTGAAATGACTATTTTACCCCTGCTTCCCTGTTTCTGTCCGAGAATGGTAATCAGCCTCTGTAATTGGCTCTTTTGGCTGGGAAGATGAATGAATTAGCTTTTGATGCCTTCTTAAGAGTTGTAGCCTTGTATCTTAGCTTTCATATGGCTTTGGAATCAACTGAATTGGAGTTGTGTGTGCTGAGTTATGATGGAATATTTGGGCCTGGTTTTGGATGGCTGTAAAGCTTCAATTGGTTGCATTTTAAGGGTGTTTGATAGCTTATGGTTTGTATATGAAATTGTGATTGAATGGTATGATTTGGTGGTTGGGTTGTAGCATGGAAAGTAAGGAAAAACAAGGGGAAATGCTGTCCGTTTATTTTCTTGAACTTGAGTGAATGGAAATGAGGTTTGAAAGGTGATTTTGGAATGCGATTGAACTTCCTTGCTTAGACATTCTTAGTTTCACTTGAGTAGTGTTATGTGAGCCATTTTACTTGCAATTGTACGTTTCCATTTGTACCATAATGTTTGGTTCCAATTGTCGAGTTTCGAATTTCAAATACGTGTTCATTTTCGTTCCGAAACAAAAGGAGTGGCCTAGGGTTTCTCGGCCACAAAACCTAATTTTAACGCGCAAGGTTTTAAAGTGTGAATTCAAGGTATTTAATTACCTTTCTCATATGATTTTTAACCAAGATACTTGTTATACATTAATTCTTTGCAAATGTGTTAGTTTTGAGCCAAAAACACGTTTTACGAAAAATGAGGAAAAACTACTGTTCATTATCCGGCCGTGTAGCCGGCCAAGTTCTGGCCAGATTCTGACGTGGCACTGTTCCAAATTTTCCGATAAAATTTTATAAAACTCTTTTGAGGTTAATTCTATGGTTGGTTTGGGAAAACTTTTAGTTACTCAATTCCTTTGATCAAAATGTACCCTTTTCACTTTCAAAAAAATCATACTTCCCCCTTGTACTTGTTTTATTCGAATTTTCTTTGATTCACTGGACATTTTGATGGTTGAGTCATAATATTCTCTCATGATTGTTATTAGGATTTCTTGGTGACCAAGGTTGATATCCGGAGGGATACTTTGGACGTAATTTTGCTTGTTTAGGTGAGTGTTCTATATACGTTATGTTTCATTGACTATGTGGCTAGTTGAAATACTTGATTAAATGTTAAATGTTCTCAATGATTGCAAAAATGATTTTTACTAGGCGAGTGTGTACTTTATCGCACTCGGCCCAAATGAACGTGAAATTGGAATGATTGAATGATTAAATGTTACTTGTGCATGAATGTAAGCCTTCTGGCTGAACTGGGCCCTTGCCTTTTGTTACTGGTCGACTCGAGCCAGAAGCGGACTCGGTCGGGCGATTAGTGACTCTGGGTTAATGTGAATGTTTGGTATACTCGAGTATGACCATGAAGTTTGGGAAGGACTGGCCAGTGCGCTGGCCAGAAGGGGAAGAACGAAATGAACGAATGAATGGCAAGAATGACGGAGGGATTTTCAATGACAAATGAAATTTTTCTAAATGATTGAAGGAATGGATGGTCGATGAACGAACGAACGAATGGCTTCATGTATCCTTTTAATGAATGTGTTACTCTTGCTTTATATCGTAAATATTATTTGGATTACTTGTTATTACGTGCTTAATGTCCTTGTTTAATTGCTTAGTTGAGTATATAGAACCTCGCTGGGCTTTTAGCTCATTCCACGTCTTTTGTTTTCCTTAACAGGGGTTGCGAGCAAGGCGAGAGACCTGTATAGTATAGTTTAGCCTTTTGTATTGTTTTGGCTTTTGCTTTCGTTCTAGTGCTTGGAGAAGGTTGAGCATATTGGGAATGCGGAGCTTGTGTATATATTTGGGACTATGTAATTGGTTGAGTTTGGGATAAATGTAAGTATATGTTTCAAGTCTGGGTTTCGTTTCCGCTTATTCTCGAGGCTTTATCTTACTTTCTTTGATGTGAGTGAACGAGTCCTGGCGAGAGCTAGGCAGGCGGTCCGCCGAATCCTTTGGTTCGCCTTAGGGTAAGGTGGGGCTGTCACAGTCTTGTGCTGTGTATTTTTTCTAGCCATTAATTTTGTCATTTCCAACATCGTTTCTTCTATTATTTGATTCATTTTGAGTCTTTATAAGTCCAAGTCAGTTTGTATTGTTATTTTATTTCATTCCCAATTTTTGTCCATTGTTTGACTCCTAGCTTATAGGGTCATATCCTTTTCTTTTTCTTTCTGTCTTCTTGAGCAAGCATTTAGTTTGTCTCAAGGATTGTGATCAAGGAACTTGAACTATTGGTGAGACTAATAGAGTGTTGTGTGATATACACGAGCGATTGAGTGTAAACACGTGAGGGAGTGAAATGAGGTAAACTTTCTTTGTTTTTGCCAACCTTTCTTATAGGTCACTTCATTAAGTCTAACGGAAAAGAAACTTCAATGTTTGGTCCTAAATCTTTTGATGGAGTCAATGAGGGAAAAATTTAAACGGATTTTGTATGATATTTTCAAGCCACTCCACCAACGACTTAATCGAATTGTGAATAACATTGCCAAAAGAAGGGATACTACTAGGCCTTATTCTAATGATCAATATAATCATAGAATGCCATAGGTGTCAAGGAAAGAGGAGAAGGCTAGGATGATTTTTTCCAAACCTAAACCTCAAGTTGAGACGTCCATATGGGAAACTTATTTACCTCTTCTATAGTAGCAAAATCAAGTGAAGAGTCCAACATTTGAGCCACCTAATCCTGAGTTAGTCCACAATAATGTGGTTGAAAATCTAATTGCACAAGAAAGCGGAGAGAGTGAGCTTAAATGTGGAGTTGAGTTAGAAGAATTAGAAATTAAGGCTGTAGAATAGGAAGATGAAGTTGTGAGCAATGAGATAAAATTTAAGGGGAGCATTCAGGAGAAAGAAATTGAAAAATCTAGAGAGATGAGTGAGAAAGAGGAAGAAAAGAGGGAAAGTGAGTTGATTTTGAGTGTCAACAACAATGAGTGTGAGGGGGCTTATTGCTTTCCTAATGGCCTTAACTTTGCCTTATGTAGGTTAAGGAAGGTGAAGTAGAGTTGTTTGTTTGCTATTTAATTTCCAAGTCCTTTGTCGACTTTAAATCTTTCCATGGAATTTGCATTCTAGGAGTTTCTTCTATTTGTCAACAAATCATGTTGAATTTTAGCACCAACACTGATGTTTCTTATGCCGTATTTGGATTAATTTGTGGTGGTATTCATTGATGACATATTAGTGTACTCTAAGTCCCGAAAAGATCATGAACGACACCTGAGAATAGTTTTGCAGACCCTGAGAGAGTACAAACTTTTTGCTAAGTTCAATAAATGTGAGTTTTGGTTGGAAGAAATAGCCTTTTTAGGTCATATAATCTTTAAGGAAGGGATTACTGTGGATCCAACTAAGGTAGAAGCTGTTTCTAAGTGGAAACGACCAGAAAATCCTACCGAATTTCGGAGTTTCTTAGGGTTAGCCGGATATTACCGTTGATTTATCAAGAATTTTTCTAAAATTGCAAAATCCTTAATTGAGTTGACTAAGAAGCATGGTAAGTTCATTTGGGATTCTAAATGCGAGGAAGGGTTTCAAGAGTTGAAAAAGTGTTTGACCGAAACACCTGTGTTAGCATTGCCGAACGGAGGAGATGATTTTGTGGTTTATACAGATGTTTCAAAGGATGGTTTAAGGTGTGTATTAATGCAAAGTGGAAAAGTGATTGCGTATGCCTCTCGTAAGTTGAAACCTCATGAACAGAATTATCCGACCTATGACTTGGAGTTAGTGGCAGTAGTGTTTGCCTTGAAAAAGTGGAGACATTATTTATATGGAGGTTTTCATTGATCACAAGAGTCTTAAGTATTTATTTTCCCAAAAAGAGTTGAATTTGAGGCAACGTAGATGGGTGAAATTTTTGGAGGATTATGACTGTTCCCTTAACTACCACCCTAAAAAAGCTAATGTAGTGGCGGATGCCCTAAGTCGCAAGGTGCAAGTGACCAGTTTAATGGTGGGAGAATGGCACATGCTAGAAGAAGTTAGTGTTTGGAATCCGCATCTTGAGCCACAGAGGGTAATTTTTGGGAATATTACTGTGAGGTCTACCTTGTTAGATCAAATTAAAGAAGTTCAAAAAGGAGACCTTGAAATGCAAAAATGAGTTAAGAAAGTTCAAAAAGGGGAAAAGTCTGACTTCAATTTGGGGACAGATGTAGTGTTAAAATTTAGAAATCGCCTAGTGGTACCAAAAGATGAAGGTCTAAAGAAGGAAATTTTGGACGAACCTCACCGTTCTAAGTATACGGTGCACCCTGGAGGTAATAAGATGTATCAAGACTTGAAAAACCTTTATTGGTGGGAGAATATGAAGAGAGAAATTGCTCAATTTGTTCGAGCTTGTCTCACTTGCCAGCAGGTTAAGGCCGAGCATCAGAAACCGTTTGGATTATTACAGCTGTTGGAGATACCTGAGTGGAAGTGGGAAAATATCACAATGGATTTCGTATCAGGGCAACCAAGGACTCAGAGAGGGCACGACGCTGTTTGGGTAATAGTGGATCGATTGTGATACGGTCCTCGATCAACACGTTTCGAGACACGTAGCACGTTTGCCCAAGGATCTAGCGAGGTTGTCCAATGCTTGGATTGCGGAGCCTAAAACCCAAACGGACGACACGATTTGATTAAAGGCGGTTGAACGACGACTCCAAATTGAGGTGAATACTCAAGTGGATAGGTCGGTAGAACAATCATGGGCAAGCGCAAGATTGCTCAATAACCCTTGCCAAAGCAAGTAAAGGATTGAATCTCTCAATGGAAGAGAAAACAAAACTAAGTGTTTATTATCAAAATTGCGTCACCCCGTTAACCTTACAAAGTGAGCCTATATATAGGCTAAAGAGCTAATGAAACCCTAGGTTAGACTGAGGGGAGAGGGGCGGCCATACTTAATGGCTAAATGGGCCGAATGGGCCGAACCCCTTTATTGGGGAAAACAATAAGAGACTAACTAATGGGCTAAAGCCACTAACAATCATCACTTGGCTCCTTATGGGCTTGGATCAATATGTAGGCAACTCGGTGATCCATTTCCAAGCCTTCAATATTCCTATGGACCCCTTGTTGGGCTTGTACGTTTCGAACAAGGGCTTGAAGTGACTCCTTGAAGCGCTTGGCCCGTGCACGTGTGACTAGGCCCAATAGAACTCGAACTGGGTCATTACTTGGGCTAAAGTCCGTGCACACATCAGTCCCTTCCACTTGAGAAGGATTTGTCCTCAAATCTGGATCCTCCTCGTCAAGGAATGGGCTCAAATCCGTGACATTGAAAGTCGCGCTCACGTTGCACTCCCCCAGGTAACTCCAATTTGTAAGCATTGTTGTTGACACGGTAGAGCACTCGGAACGGGAAACAAATTGCAGCCACTCTTCATTTGACTCACTAGTTTGGAGGATGATCTTTATGTTTGCATCATTCCCCTCCTCTTGAAAGCGATTTGGCCACAAATCGACGGTACGCTTAGCGGAGAACCACGTTGGAAAGAAATGAAGGGTCACAAGCCAAGTTAAATGTCGTTTGGCCAACCTCAAAGGGCTCTCAAACAAGGACATTCGCCAAGGTAGGAAAGAACGTGTATAAGGCTTACGAAAATTCCAGGTTGCAACCCAAAACTCTCTAATTAGCCTTCGAGCATGGACTGGCATGATGTTACCTACATAATAAATCACATAGTGAGTAGTCATAGGTATAAAATTATGCAATAGCTTACCAGTCATGTGCACAAGATAAGGATCTTCATAATAATGCCCATTGAAGCTAGAGAAATCCTGAATTTGGTTGTTCAAGGGGGTATGAGTCTTCCCTGGTTGTCGCTGATTTGGCACGACTTGCCTATCTGGAGGTGGAACATTGAACCAATCGGA
The DNA here is from genome assembly GCA_023065735.1 of Coffea humblotiana. Lineage (NCBI taxonomy): Eukaryota > Viridiplantae > Streptophyta > Magnoliopsida > Gentianales > Rubiaceae > Coffea > Coffea humblotiana. The sequence goes on along the minus strand of JACYVW010000050.1, from coordinate 49,766 downwards.
TTGCACTTCCTTAGAAGCTCGAACTAGCGAGGTAAGACCAACATTCGGATCTTGATTGACACATTTGTGGGTATCACCCGGCATAAGTGGCAGCAATGAAGTGAAACGAGCTCTATACGAATTGCATGAATTTGCACAAGTTGAAGTTGGTAAAGTAAGCTTGTGGTGACCAGCTTTTGGACATGTGAGGAAGCACGAATGTGCACCACTTTTATCAGGAATAAGCACGAAATCGGGTTGCAAGTCTTTAATCATAGTTGGGAGATTTTGGACAGCGTTACAACCTACAAGCACAAATTAACCTTCAACCTGAAACAATTTAGAGATAGGGTAAAGAACTAATGGGACATTATTAGCTAGATGGTAAGAAGGTGTAGAACAAGATTTAAATGAGAAAACTCCCTTTGACACTTCAATATTCCTTCCACCAATTGATTCAACTCGAGATTCCAGTGCTAGTCCTTTACACTTGTCATCAACACCTACATAAGAGCAACAAGAGTTAGTGCTAGTAACATGCTCAAAATAAGGCAAAGGCGATGAATGAACCATAGGTAGAGAACAAGAAGTAAAATCTAGAATTTCCCTTTTAAGATGAGCTCGAATGAGTCCTCCAATGGCGCGGACAGGTTTGAATAGACATTGTTTTATGAATTGATACCAAAGAGATTTAGTTCCTAGAAGACAAACTCCATGGAAACTCGCAAAGTGTCCAAGTGACTTGGGAATGGAACATGTTATAACCAACTCTACTTGACTTTGTTTAATCTGCACAAAAGAAGAGGTACTAAACAAAACACATGTTAGCTTGTTAGCAAACAAAACGTCCACCCTTTCAACTTTTGTGAACATGGCCAACTCGTCCTCTTTACTCGTCAATAAGGCCAAATTATTCTTGCCTTGTCCCACTCCATTCTTCTCGGTCCATTGTTCATTCATTGCACTTGAGTTTGGATTTTCATTGTCTAGCTCATGTTCATGGCTCGGCTGCAACTCATTCATATACGGCTCTTCAATCAACGAGGGACTAAGGTGAATTTTTCCTTCATTACCACTGGTTGACACATGATTAAGTTGCTCCAAGTGGGAATCCAGCACTTGGCTAAGTCTTTCCATCATAGAATCAATCAATGCTTTAGTCCGACTACGGAACTCATCCTATGTTTCACGAAGCTTTGACTCAATTCGAGAATTCTCAAACTCCTTCTCTCGATTGTCAAGACACTTGTTAGATGAATCTCGTTTGCTTGAGGTTGACCTCAATTTAGATGCTCTGCGCAAACTTCTTTGCTCCTTCTCATACTCATCACAATCTCGTTTATATCTTTCATATACACGCGAAGGACGGTAATGTTCCATCTCCTCCCGGAGTGAACGAAACTCATGTTGTGAACTAGATTGCATGGAACTAGAGTACTTGGGAGTAGTCCGCTTGGAACCCCTCCTCTTGAAAGGTTCATCCTCCAAGAATTCCTGATTGTATGAGTAAGATGCAACTCCATGGGGCATGATTATGTGACCTGCCAAAATGGTTAGCAAAGAAAAAGAGATTCCTCACGACACACAAGCTCACGTGTATGTGCTCATCACTTGTGTATCACTCAAAGCACTCAAATAAGCTTACCAAAAATTCCTTACCTTGCCGGTTTGAGTAGTTGAGAAATGCTGCGAAAAAATCCAAAAATTGTTCCCCAAACTTTCCACAAGAGTAACCAAGAAAACAAGACACAAATGGGATGCAAAATGGAACAAGGATGCACGGTTTGGAAACTTTCTAGTGGGGGACAGAAATGGAAACTAGCGCTAGTGTGAAAAGGAAGCCAACGAAACCCTAGTTCCTAAAATGTAGGAGCTTGTCCAAGTGGAATTAGAAAAAGTACCCAAGCTGTCCACTTAGTTTCCTAATTGATTTTGGAAACAAGTTAGTTTTTTGGAAACCTTTAGAAAACCTTTTGTTGAAACAACTTTTAGTAACTTCCAAATTCTATCCAAGAAGGTTTGCGCAAATCTGATTAGTTTAGGAAACCTTTTGGAAAACCTCTTTCCTTCTTGTAACAACCTTTAGAAGGTTCCAAATTCTACTCCAAGTAGTATGGCGCAAATCAGAATTTTCCCCCACACAATTCGGTTGCTATTTTTTTTTTCTTTTTGTTTTCTTGCCAACCGATTCTTCTTTTCCTCTCTCTCTTTTTTTTCGGATGAACAGTACTTCTACAGTACGATGAACAGTACAACGTAAACAGTACCCCTGAATTTTTTTTTTTTTTTTACTATAACAAACAAACACAACACAAGCTTGGCCGAATGGAATAATATTCCAGATTTGTTTTGGCTAATGAAACACGCAAGAAACCTTCAAGATCCTTCAAGAACTCCCAAGCAAGTTATCAAGACTTCAAGAACTTCAAGATTGTGGTCAAGAAATTCAAGAAACTCAATATTCTTGTACGTTCTCTTCAAGATTCACAAAATACCAACCAAGTTAACCACAAATCAGATTTGGAAAACAAGTAAAACAACTTGGAAGACTCAAAGAAAGCTTGGACAGATTTGCGCAAAGAAAAAAACCCTAGCGCACAAGAACCCTAGCCGCAAACGAAACCCTAGCCGTCGCAACTTTTTTTTTTGTTTTTCTTGTTTTTAAACCCAAACAACCCAAACACAAGATCCAAGAACGAAATTTGGACAGAAAGCACAAAAAGACAACACCAAAACAGATTTGTGTTCGGATGAACAGTACCCGCGGATGAACAGTACGCGAACAGTGACGTGAACAGTCTCGATGAACAGTGCCGATTCTTTTTTTTTTTGTAACAAGGCAGCGGACAACAACGAATTCTAGACGACACAAAGAGGAGAAAAACAAAACAAGGATATAACGAAAGATACCTCCACCTAAGCTCTGAAGCCAACTGATACGGTCCTCGATCAACACGTTTCGAGACACGTAGCACGTTTGCCCAAGGATCTAGCGAGGTTGTCCAATGCTTGGATTGCGGAGCCTAAAACCCAAACGAACGACACGATTTGATTAAAGGCGGTTGAACGACGACTCCAAATTGAGGTGAATACTCAAGTGGATAGGTCGGTAGAACAATCATGGGCAAGCGCAAGATTGCTCAATAACCCTTGCCAAAGCAAGTAAAGGATTGAATCTCTCAATGGAAGAGAAAACAAAACTAAGTGTTTATTATCAAAATTGCGTCACCCCGTTAACCTTACAAAGTGAGCCTATATATAGGCTAAAGAGCTAATGAAACCCTAGGTTAGACTGAGGGGAGAGGGGCGGCCATACTTAATGGCTAAATGGGCCGAATGGGCCGAACCCCTTTATTGGGGAAAACAATAAGAGACTAACTAATGGGCTAAAGCCACTAACAATCATCACTTGGCTCCTTATGGGCTTGGATCAATATGTAGGCAACTCGGTGATCCATTTCCAAGCCTTCAATATTCCTATGGACCCCTTGTTGGGCTTGTACGTTTCGAACAAGGGCTTGAAGTGACTCCTTGAAGCGCTTGGCCCGTGCACGTGTGACTAGACCCAATAGAACTCGAACTGGGTCATTACTTGGGCTAAAGTCCGTGCACACATCAGATTGACCAAATCTGCTCACTTTTTGCCGATTAATATGAAGTACTCCTTGGAAAAGTTGGCTAAATTGTACTTGGACGAAATTATAAGATTTCATGGGATACCGGTGAGTATAGTCTCAGATCGAGACCCTAAATTTGTGTCTCGATTTTGGCAAAAGATGCAACAGAGTCTAGAGACTAAGCTGAATTTTAGTACCACTTACTATCCGTAGACCGATGGACAATCGGAAAGGATAATCCAAACCCTAGAGGATATGTTGAGGTCATGTATTGTGGACTTTGGAGAAAATTGGAGTCAGTACCTTACGTTGGTGGAATTTGCTTATAATAACAGTTTTCATTCTTCAATATAAATGGCTCCTTAAGAAGTTCTTTATGGTCGAAAGTGTCGATCTCCAATTCATTGGGACGAAGTTGGAGAAAAGAAGATTTTGAACCCGACTACTGTACCTTGGGTTGAGGAAACTTATGAGAAGGTGAAACTAATACGTCAGAGGATTCGAACAGTTCAAAACCGCCAAAAGAGCTATGCGGATAATCGGAGAAAAGATTTGGAGTTCGAGGTTGGAGATAAAGTATTTCTTAAAACTACACCCTTGAAAGCAAGTCTAATAGCGGGAAAAGGGAAGAAGTTGCAACCGAGATTTGTGGGACCCAATAAGGTTATCCAGCGCATAGGAAATGTGACTTACAAGTTGGAATTGCCTTTGAGTTTGTCCAAGATTCATGATGTCTTCCATGTCTCCATGCTTAAGAAATATCATCCCGACCCGTCCTATGTGTTGCGACCAGAAGAAGTAGAGATTGATGAAAATTTGTCATATGAGGAAAGACCGGTAAAGCTTTTAGATCGAAAAGTGAAAGAATTAAGACGCAAGCAAATCCCTCTAGTGAAGGTTTTATGGAGAAATCACGGAATGGAGGAAGTGACTTGGGAAGTAGAAGAGGATATGCGAAAGAAGTATCCAGAGTTGTTCTGAATCAAGGTATGAATTTCGAGAACGAATTCTTTTAAGGGGGGAAGGATATGAGGATCCGAAATCTTATTTTACTTACTTTTATTTATTTTACTGGCTTATTTAATTATTTATTTATTCGTTTACTCCAATTAATTTATTTCATTCATTTTAATTTCACTTGCATGGATCAATGTCTCATTTTATATTTTAAAACGTTTTGCTAGTAAATTTAATTTTTCTGCGACTCGTTTAGTAAGAAATAGCGAATATACGTTTTTCGAGATAAAATTCGGTCCGGGAGTGCAATGATCTTGGAGAATTAAGGATGATCTATAGTAGACTAAGAAAAGTTAATTTAGGGATTAGATGTGAGTGAGTTAAATTAAACTCAATTAGGAGCACTAATGGTCTCCTATTTATTTGTTGACTTTTGGTACCAAAGCACCTTTATGTCATTTCTTCCTTTCACTCAGTCACTTCACCAACAACTCACTCAAACCCTCTCTTCCTCTCCTCTCCTTGGCCCGCGACCCTTCCCAATTTCTTAAAAATAATTTCAGCTAGCTTTCTTCCATTTTTGCTCCAAGAAGACACTCTAAACTTGCTCCTTTTCTTGGTTCATCACACAAGCTTGAAGGGTGACTTGAAGGAGGAAGGAACTTTGGTGGTTTAAGAGCTTATACATTAGTGGTTGGTCTACATCTCTTGGAAGCAGGGTAATCCTCCAAAGCCCTCATCTTTTCCACCCAACTTATAGTAGTTAGTTAGTTATATCTAGTTAATTATTGGGTTGTTGATGGATTCAAAAGAACCTTGACACTAGGTAGAGGACTTGAGGTGGCTTCATAGGTAGAGGTCTTGAGGATTATTGTGTGTTTACTTGTTTGTTTGGTGCTTGTTTTGATGAATTATGACTAAGTTTTGGTTGGAAAGTTGAAAAGAAAACTTGAAGAATGGAAGAGGCTTGCTGTCCGAATTTTGGCTGGCTGAATTCCTCATGTTAATTTCGAATTTTGCTGTTGTTTTGGTGCTATAATGTTTGTTATATGTTGGTGTTTATGTGTGTTAAATATCTCCCAAAAAGCTTTACAATTGGTTGAGTTAAAATAGGGGAAAGTGAGGTTGCAAATCTGTAAAATTTTCTGATCAGGAGACCAGACCAGTGTCCACGTTTTGACCCAAAACATTTTTTTTGGAAGTTGAAAATCAAGTGCCATTTGCAGCATTTGCAACTAGAGCCGTAGTGTATGAGCCGTAGTGAACTAGCAAAGATGACTGATTTTCCTCACTGCTTTCATCCGAGAAACAAGCATAGCCGCAGTTTGTAGTTCATTTTCACCTATCTTGCAAAATGACTTTTAAGACAGTTCCTTCTAGTGATTTTTAGAATTTTGAATCTAGTTTTCAATGCCACAAACCACGCTAAATTTTGATTTGTGTAGCTTTAGTTATGACCAGATTTTGAAACTCTGTCAAGTACTTCAGAACTGGAAATTCCGTGAAACAGGTTCCAAAAATCAGTTTAACTGTTGTATCTTGGTGTAGAAAGGTCCGTATTTTGGTCAGAACTAGAATTTTGAATCTAGTTTTCAATGCCACAAACCACGCTAAATTTTGATTTGTGTAGCTTTAGTTATGACCAGATTTTGAAACTCTGTCAAGTACTTCAGAACTGGAAATTCCGTGAAACAGGTTCCAAAAATCAGTTTAACTGTTGTATCTTGGTGTAGAAAGGTCCGAATTGAGTTCCATTTGTTGCATTTAAAACTCAAGTTGGATTTCTATTAGTGGTATATATTTCAAGGGCTGATTTTATTTCTATGAATTTTTCCGAATTTCCAAAGTTTACTGAAATTGCAAACCTGTTTTGCTCTGTCCTGTCTAGAACAGTGATTTTGAGCTAAGATTTGAATGATTTCGGATTGGAGTCTGGGAAAAGTGTCTTCTAGAGAGTTTTAGTGCATTGAGTTTAGTTTCCAACAGTATAAATTTTCCAATTTTTGGACTTACGGAACTCGAGATATGATTTTTCCAAATAGTGTTGTACCAAGTTGGAAATTTTCTGGTTTCAAACGAAGTACTCTTTTAAAAACTTTCAACTTTCCTTTGAGATTGTTGGTCCGTTTTAAGTTTAATTTCACGATTGGATACAAGATCTCTTTGAACATTAGGCCTTCATTTTTGAATCTTGGTTTCCAAAGGATGAAACGTCTTTTGATGCGTTTTCTTGGTTGCCTCTTGGTTAATTGCACCTCATTTCATACTTGAGAAATGGACTTCAACCCCTAGTCTTGTGCCCTTGATTTCCATGAGATTTAACTCTAAAAATGGAGCGTTTTAACTAGAGTAATTCTTGGAGAATTTCACTAGTTTTATACTCGAAACTTGGAACCTTTAGCTTTGACATTTACGATGAAAATGAGTGGAGTTTTGATGGATTTTGACTCCATTAGTTTAGAAAATGTTAATGCTCCTTTATATTCTAAAGTTTGGACATGAGATTAGAAGTTTTGAGAGATGAAAATCATCAACCTTTTTCTCGATTTTTGTGCCAAAAGTAAATATGGTACTTTCTTTTGGAATTGAGATTTACTTACCACGACTTGAATAAAAAACGATCTTTGAGTTCTCTTTGAGCATTATTTCAATGATTTAGCGAGAAAGGCTCCTTTAACTTGACTCGAACTTGTGACCTTGAGAGTGGGTAGCGAGAAAATGATTTTCTTATTAACCTTGGTTGAGTACGTAGGTAATCGTGATTGTGCATGTCTCAGGTGGTCACGAGGATGCGAAAGAGCTCGTCTGACTTCTCGCTTTGCTCTTGTTTTGTCCTTGACTTTTGGTGAGTGTCAAGTGCATGATCAATGCTAATGTGATTGAAATGATATTTGTACAAGTGCTAAATGATACATGAACTTGCCGAGGCGAGAGTGTACTTTATCGCCCTCGTCCTCTCTCTCTTGTGATCGAATGATGCTTGTTAAATGAATGTATATGACTTGCACTTGTACTTGAAAATGTTCTAACTCGTGAGCACTGAGCGGCAGAATGTATCACACTCTATTCAGGTGGGAGGTACCGCTCATCCCGACTCAGTGCTATGAACGATTTTAAGTCGATTGGAGCGTTGTCTCATCGACCAATCATGCTTGTGGGGACGCCCCAACCCATTGGCTAACCTTGTAAGTCGAGCCGGCAAGGGCTTGGTTGAGAAGTTTGGTGAACCTTGGGAAATGATATAGCTTGATCTTTTGAGATCTCGCTTGGTATATTCGAATTGTATCACCACTACATGAACGTTTGGTTACGGATCCGAGTGGGTGTTATGTTAGATAGAGGCAGTAAGTGGAGCGCGCTAAGGTCCTATTACTACTTGAGTTGACGGAGAGTCAACCCCAAATGGCTTATATCGGTCGAGACGTGAAAATAGCTCCTGAGAGGTCCTATATCCTTCCATATGTGTTATTTCCTACTTGTGCACGTAAATGAAACTTCATGTTTAAAGTTATTTTCAAGTATGTTATTTGATTGATTGGTGCTACTTGCTTTCTTGTTTAAGTTTTCTTGGGCTCACTGAGCGCTCACTCATCCCTTTAAATTTGTTTTTCTTAACAGGCTTTGGAGGTGGATTGGAGGTTCTAGACTAGCGACTTGTGGTGGAAGCTAGTATACCTTTTGTATGAATTTGGTGACTCTTAAAGTGTAAATTTTGTTATTGTTGGTTGGTGGATTGTAATTATAGTTGCTAGCCTTAGAAGTTGTGGCTTGTATATTCGAAGTACTTCTTAATTAAGTCGATGGTTGTTTTGTGGCTCTATTTTACGCTTGAATGAGTGCGTGAGTCTTAACGAGAGTTGGGCAGGCATCCCGCTGATACCCTAGGGTTCGCCCTAGGGAGAGATGGGGGCATCACAGTTTGTGTACAAAGCACTATATGTAACAAACCACTTGAACAATGGAGTGTTTTTACAGAGAATTCTAAGGAGTAGGAAAATGACTTTTCTACAGCAAATCACCCTCTACTTTGATCCTTATAGATGGGATTGTAAAACCATTAAGAGTTGTAACTTTTCTCCAACAATTTGACATCTTTTCCTTGGTTTGTGTTAATTGAGAAGTTACTCTATATTAACACAAATGTTTTGAACTGTTTCAGAGGTTCTAGAAACCATTAAGAGAGGTATAAATCGACAGGTGTTAATATAGAGAGGTTACTCAATATTAGCACAAATGTTTTGAAGTGTTTCAGAGGTTCTAGACACCATTAAGAGAGGTATAAATCGACAAAATATGAAAATGTGCCAAAACAGGAAATTTGAATAGTTTGACCATTACTGAGGATCTGCCTATGGATCCTAATGAATCTGTCCATGAATCCAGTTGGGCAAAACTACGAACCTTTTTGGTGGAGTTCGATTCGAGGAACCATGGCCGGATTGTTGATCTGTGGGCAAATCCAACAAGATTCATCCGCGAATCCTTACAATTTTGTTACATTTTGAAAATCTTCAAGAATTCCCTACCATTTTCAAAATCTTTAGAAAATGAACTTTCCAAGATCACCATATAATCTAACAATCATAAGCATAAAAAGTGATGTCTTTCAATTGAACCATTACTTTAGTGAAGGTTCTTTGAAACTAGTCAATATAAGTTGGTGGACAAGTTTTGAACCACTTGTATATTAGATCAATTTCAGAAACACACCACACATAGATCAATACACATCCATGTGTCCTTTAATGATACATTTTATTGTCTTGTATGACTATCTTTTCATAAATGTTTCAAAGTAAAGTCCTTAACTTTGTAGTTTGCCAAACTTACATTCATATAGGTGACATCTTAGTGCCCGGCCATTAATAGCACTTTCAAGATTCGTTAAGAGTTCAATAACTCAACATAACTATGAATACGCAAGACAAACATGCACTATTTTACTTTGGAATGAAAAATGATATAGTGCTCCAACCATTAGAATGATACTCTTTCACTCATTGAATTCAAGACTAGACATAGTATCTAGCATTAAATTGAGGTTTTATCATTAATGGTCATTGATTTTGGACTTTAAATCCATCCCCCTTGACATCTTAGACACCAAATCTCTTGATAGCCCTTTGGTCAAAGGATCACTCAAGTTTCCACTAGACCTTATAAAGTCAATTGATATGACTCCATTTGATATCAAGTTTTTTTACATAACTATATTTTAAACCAATATGCCTTGATTTGCTACAATACACTTGATTATGTGCATTTGCAAGTGTAGCTACACTATCAAAATGTATTGAGATAGGTGATAATGGTTTTGGCCACAATAGTATATCATAAAGCAACGGCTTATTTGCAAGTTGAAGCAAGTGTTACAAACTCAACTCCCATAGTTGAATTAGTAATTCAAGTTTGTTTCTTCGATCCATAGGAAACTAATCCACCACCTAACATAAAGTTTCAACCACTTGTCGATGAGTGATCATCTTTATTCGTGATCCAACTAGCATCTAAAAATCCTTCTAAAACTGAAAGATAACCGGTATATCCTATACCATAGCCCTTAGTGGCTTTCAAGTGCTTCAAAATTCTGATTACACCTTGCCAATGTTACCTACTAGGATTGCCTGTATACCTGATCAATCTACCAGCAACATATGCAATATCTGATCTAGTACAAGTCATTGCATACATTAAGTATCCAATAACTTTGGCATATTCCAATTGAGATATTGGACTCCCTACATGTTTTACAAAATTTATTTTGGAATTCAATGGTATTGAGGTTGGAGGATAATCACTTTGATTGAACTTGCTAAGAATGCTTTCAATATAATGTGATTGAGATAACATTATATTGTTTTTTTCTCTCAAGATTCTTATACTAAGAATGATATCCACCTCACCCATGTCTTTCATGTCAAATTTGCTACAAAACAAAACTTTGGTGTCTTTGACTTGTTCTAAGTTAGTCCAAACTATCAATATAACATCCACATAAAGACAAGTTATGATACCTCTACTTTCATTAAACTTGCTATAAATGCACTTATCAAATTCATTAATCTTGAATCCACTAGCAAGTATAACTTGGTCAAATTTTTATATCATTGCTTAGGTGCTTATTTTAATCCATATAAGGATTTAAAAAGTTCACATACCTTGTGCTCTTGTCCAAGTACTACAAACCTTTCGGGTTGTCTCATGTACACTTCTTCATTCAAATCACCATGCAAGAATACTGTTTTAACATCCATTTAGTGAATAACCAAATTTTGGATTGAAACTAATATTAGTAGTACTCTAATTGTAGCTATTCTTGTGAGAGGAGAATATGTATCAAAGTAGTCCATACCATGTTTTTTGTGTGAATCCTTTGGCAAATGACCTTGTTTTCAACTTATCAATTGTTCCCTCAACTTTCATTTTCTTCTTCAAAATCCACTTACAAAATATTGATTTTGAACAGGTGTAAGTCAATTTCCAAATTTTGTTACCCATAATTGAGTTCATTTTATCATTCATTGCTTTCTTGCAAAAGGGAACATATTGTGGTTTCATTGCTTCTTCAAAGATCTAGGACCAGTCTTGGTATTGAAACAATAAGGGATTTGATTACTTAATGCATTTTTAATTCCTTTTACTAAATACATATAAAAATTCGAGTCAAAGTCTTTTGAATTTTTAACTCTATTGCTTCTTCTTAATTCAATGGATTCATTCCCATTTTCTTTTTTTAATTTATTTGACTTTGGAATATTTTCTTTTATTTTAGAAATAGTGTAAGATCCGAAGACAACCTAAGAGGGGGTGAATTAGGTTGATTAAAAAACTAATCAAGTTATGGGCACTTTTTGCTCAATATGAATTTTATCCTCTTTTCTAACTGATCACACAATGAATCAATCAATGAATGAACAATATCACTTGAGAGAAGTAGAAGATATAAGCAATTTAAAGATCACAAGATAACAATAAGTAAATAAGAAGGGAAGAATTGCAAACCAATTGACTACCAAGCTCCTTTTGAACTTGTAGATCAATTCAAACAAGTTTCTTCAAATTGATGAAATACAACCAATCTTGTGTACAAAGGAAGGCTCACTTCCTCTTTGCCCCAATCTCCACTTGGTCAAGTTAGGAAGTTTTACTATCCCTCAGGACAACCCTCACAGAGCTACACTATTGAAGTATTCACTCACAAATGAACAGCTTACAATGAACTTCACACCACCAAGACTACAATCTTCCTTGAAGAGTGTTTTCTCACTAAAACTACTCTATATCTTTTGTATCTTCAGTGTGCAAAAGTTGTTTGAAGTTTCTGACCATGCTCTATTTATAGGAGATCAAGAAAGTGCTTTATTAATGCTTCCAATGGATAGAAAGTAGCTGAAGAGTCAACTAGCTGTTGGGAGTGTCGGACGTCCGGTACTCCTGTTTTTTTGTGTCCGACAGCAGGCAGTGAGTTTGAGAAATTTTCTTCAATTCTATCGAACGTCCGGTACTTGCGTCCGAAAGCAGACAATGAGTTAGAAGGAATATCTCAATTCTATCGGATGTTCGGTATTGTCTTTGTGAGTGTCCGACAGCTTTCGTTGAGTTTGAAGGATCCTATCGGACGTCCGGTACTTCCGTCCGATAGTAGACAAAGAGTTTGAAGGATTCTATTGGACGTCCAATGCTTGTGTCCGATCGAGGTCAGTGAGTTAGGGGGAATGTCTTATTTGCTTCGGACGTCCGGTGATGGAGTTCTTCATGCGTCCGAAGTTGCGTAATGATTATCAGACGTCCGATCTTGTCTTCACAAGCGTCCGACAGCTTTCAGCAACCTTTGTTTCTTTTAATTGCACTTGATTTTTGAATCTGATTTGCTTCATAACTGAAAGTATATCTTGAAGAGATATTAGTATTATCCATTTATTTTGTAAACATCAAAACCTAGGGACCAAGATCAACAAATAGAGGTGAATCTATTTTCTTCAAAAATAGTATCCCTAAATTCAATTATAGTATTAACTAATATTGAATCATTAGGTTCAATTACCATGAACCTATAAATTTTTCTATTTTGTGCATCTCCCAAAATAATATAAACTTACATCTCTTTCACTTAATTTCCTTTTCTTAGACTCTGGGAGTTTCACAATAACCCTACAACCCCAAACTCTCAAGTAGTTGAAAGTGGCCCTTCTTTTATTCCAAAGTTCATAAGGGGTTATATAATTCCTTTTATTAGGAACTCTATTTAGAATGTGACAAGCAGTTAATAAAGTTTCATCCTAAAATCCTTGGTTTAGCCCTAAATTTGACAAAAGTGTATTAATCATTTCTGTTAACACATAATTTTTCCTTTCTGTTGCACCATTTTGTTGTGGTGCACAAGGAGTAGTAATTTCATGTCTTATCCCGGTTGACTCTGTGAGGATCCGAAAGTTATTTTATTTTTTCTTTTATTTTTAATAAGTTAATTTATATTTTCTTTTCTCTTAATTTACTTGCTTTAATTTTTTGGTTGCTTTAATGGCGGAATCATGATTTTTATCCTTTTTCCTTATTTAATTTGGTGCATGCTGTCGCGCCCCATTTTTGAAAAAATAAAGGAAAAATAAATGGTTTTAAGAAAAATGAATTTTTGGTTTTTGTTTTGATTTGAAAAAAAATGTGTTTTTGATTTGTTAGAAAATAAATAAGGAAAATAAAATGGGTCTAAATGGGACTTTGAAAATGCGACGGTTTGACCCAAAATAATAGTTTAAAAAGGGTTTTTAAATAAAAAATCGGAGTCGCCACTTGGTATTGAGTTGAGCTGTACCAAGTCACCTAAAAATGAATTTTGAATAAAAATAGAGAAACCCTTTTTAAACGACTCCAAGTCTACGTAAATCAAAGAAAAAGGTTCGGGAGCCACATTTGAAGAGAGGGAAGGCAAGGATAAAAATCCAAGGCACCCTCTCAACCTAGCCAAGGCTAGTTGCGTGATTTAGTCAAGGATTTTCTTAATTTAACCTAAAGATTTATCACATTTGAAAGTCACTATGTGAATGCAAACCCTAGACCTAAGAGGGTATCGGGGGGTCAAAATATCTCTTCGAAATTATTTGATGCAATTCGCATTAGTTGCGACGCCCAAAAGTAAACTTTCGAAGAAGTCACGAATTGTGCAAAAATATGAGACTCTAACAAAAGAAAAGAAAGAATAAAAATAATCATAATTATACAAATATACATGTCCTAAAGGAATGCATTATGTTGGGTACGGGGGACTAGTGTTCGTGACTCAATTTTCCCTTTAATAGAGGGAATACGAGCGTGCTAAGGCTAGAAAGCCAAACTCGTCCATATCCCATACTCAAGGGGTATTTCTAATCTAATCAAGCAAATGATCTAACCTAATTTCTATTCCCTTAAATGAAATGCAAATCTAATGTCATGTTTTCATACAAAGGGGTAATGAATATACTTATAAGGGGAAATATGGGATAAGGGATATAAGGAAATATGGGACAAAGGATGTACATAAATAAGAAAAGTGTTATGCAAAATGACAAAAACCCTAAAAAAGATAAAAACATGCATGAGATGAAGTGATTTTATCACACAATCATGATTTAACGCTCGAAGGGCTCCTAAGGGTCTAGCATTGGACTAGCCCATGTCTACAAATTCTCACTAGCATTGGACTAGTGAAAAAGCGAGAAATAGGGCCACAACTAGCGTTGGACTAGTGTGGCGACGTCTCACATTTATTATAATCAAATAACTCATGTAAAACATGATAAAGCAAATAAATATATAAATCACATAAACACATAACACATAAGCATGATATCTAAATGCCAGGTCCTAAGAAAGCGGTAACACATAGCACATAGGCATGCAAATCACACAAAGCAAAAATAAAGCAAATAAAGCCCTAACTATTACATCAGGGGGACCCTACTACAATCTAAGGGGAAAAATGAAATAAATAAATACCTAACTATTACAATTTCGGCGTTTATATGCCTTGCAAATAACCAAAAATTGAAATAAAATAAACATACTAAATCAAATAACTAAAATGAATAAATGAAAGAAAATCATTTAAAAGGCATGCAATTAAACACATAAAGTCACATAAGTGCACATAGGGTCAAATAAAGTGAAAATAAGGGATAGAGTGTACCTCCCTTGAGTTGGGGTCCTAATGACACGAATTTACTTATTTACCCTCCAAAATAATAAAAGGGTCAAGGCATCATTTTAATTAACAAAGTAATCACATGAAAGGGGAATTAAACACAAAAATGAAAACACGAAATAAAAATTAATCACAAAATGGAATTACTTAAGGTATTTACCTAAAATAAATCATCTATGTTCAAGAAATTAAAGCGAATAAGAACCTAATTGAAATAATTAAAAAAATTCTAAGATAAGGTACTAAAATTAGAGACTCAAAATGGGATCTATCAAAATCGAATTGCTAATCTTTATAAAAGAGGATATGAAACCTACTTATTATAAATAAACAACAAATTACTCAATATTCTACTAAAATCTAAATTAAATCTTGAATTTCTCAAAAAAGATTACTAAGCCTCAAATTACCAAAAATCTGTCCAAAAGTCACAGGAAAGCATGCCAAGGAAAAATAACATGTTAAAGGGACCAAATTGATGAAATTATCCAATTAGTTGGGCCATAGTAGAATTATAGGAAACTTGAGGGGTCAAGGTGCAATTTTCAGAACCTCCCATGCAAAGCATACGAAGAAGCTGATGCTTCTGCAATTTCCAATTACCATCGCAGCAGCCAGATTGCATTCTCAAAACGCACAACTGCTACTCCAACCAGACACAACTTGAATCGAAGCCATAAGATTTATCACCTATCCTCTCCCTCTTTTCAACATAAAACTTCTAAGTATGAACACCATAAAAATCAAAAGAGAAGAGCAGGCAAAAGCTGGGAAAAGAAAAAATCTGCTGCAACTTAGTTTCCATGTTTCGGCAACAAAAAGTTTCAGCAACTTCTAAAGCTTTTCTCCAATTTCCTTTGCTGCCACGAACCACGACAGCAGCAAATTTGCACATCAGATTTATACAGCCAATCAAGCTATGGACCTAACCTCAGATTCTTATCAAATTCATCATGCATACAAGGGAAGAACAAAGGAAGATTTTCATGCATGCAACAAAGATTTTCGGCAAGCTGAAATTGTTTTTTTCTTCGGCCATTTCTGCTGCAATATTGCAGCTCCAACTCACAGGAAATTCATACCAAAACATCTGTGGCTTTGGATTAAAACACACGAGCTCATTCACGATCATTCAATTTCTTCTTTCAAGCACAAGGTTAGCTAGCAAACCAAGTGATAAAACCCACTTTTGTGGACTGTGTTGCACGAAGAGGAAACAGCAAAACAAAGCAATGAATGTAGTTTACGAAGCTTTCTTTGTTTCTGCTAGTGTCTGCAACTTTCGTTGCTTTGAAACTTCAGCAAGCTCATGCGGCCAAATTTTTATATCAATCCCAGATCAAAAAACAGCAAGCTCATCAACTAAGATCCATTAGAAACCAGCTCATCAACAAACAAAGCAAATCCAAACAACGAACACCATAGCCATTGAAAAGCCAAACAAAGAAAAACATGAGGGACACACGGGAAAAGAAAATGCGGTTGGTTTCTGATGAAACCAGTGGTGGTATCATCAGGAACCAAAAGAAAACGTCCAACCACATCACTCAAAACATCTGACATCAAACCATTCCAATCCTTGCGGGTAAGCTTCAGCCATCGAAAAACAATTTTCAGAGTATCAGAAAACAAGCAAAAACCCAGATAAACAACGAAGAAACAATAAACTTGCATAGTCAGTGGAAAGACAACTCTAATCAAGATATTCTTAAAATTCATGGATTCATCAGGTAAAACCATACTCAAACGTATTTCCTAACAGGTCTCGCCCCATGGCCTCCTTTCGAATCAGAGGTTATCAAACACACAAGCATGGCAAAGTTATGGCTCCAATGAAAGTTCAAAACAGCAGCAAACAGTCCAGGATTCAAGTCCCCAAGCTTGGATTCTCATAAAATCTTGTTAAAGCAACACAGGGAGAAATGATGGTTACCTTAGGATCCTACCGAAGTAAAATGAACGTGAGATATGATTGGAAATGCGCCCAGGAAAGTGCAGAAAGCAAAAATCTGTCCTAAGAACCCAAGATGTGATCGGAAATTTGGGACGAAATGGGCTGCTCATTCAACCTAATACCAGTTTTTCTTTCCTTTTCCAGTTTCCATCTCTCTCTCTCTTGTAGTCCTTCTCTTTTTCCTCGGCCGCCTCTCTCAATCTCTCCCTCTCGGTCCCTTTCTTTCTTTCCCGTTTCCTCTTTCTTCTCCCTCCTTCTTCTCTGAAAACCTTGCTTGGTTTCTCCTTCTTCCCTCGGTTTCCCTTTTCCTTGCTCTTTTCTCTCACTCAGCTCCCCTTTCTCTTGTTTCTTTCTATCTCTTTCTCTATTCTCCCTCTCAAACTTCCAAAACCTACTGTGGTTCCTCTCTTCTGCCGCCCCTCTAGCCTACGGCCTTTCTCTCTCTTTTCTTTTTCTATCTCAGCTTTTTCTTCCCCTTTTGCCGAAGCCCCCCTCGATCTCTCTTTCTGATTTCTTTAACCCTCCAGCCGCCACACCAAATGCTAGCCCCCTTTCCTTTCCAGTCGTTCCTCTGCTATTTAAATGAGATGAGGGTCCTTAAACCCTCATCTCAATGGCCATCAAAAAACCTTTTTTTGTGTGATTATTAGAGCCGTTAGACAGCTTATTTCTGGATCCTTCTTGATGCTTGGATTAAGCCAAGTGGCTTTGGGTACTGTCGTGATCCGATGGAGCCAAAAATGGGGAAAACAAAAAACTGGAAAATTGCTGCTGATATTTCTGCTGCTTAGCTTCTGCTGGTGCGATGCAAAGGAAATGCAGCGCGCGTACTTGGCGCGCGCGTGGCTCTTCTCTTTTTTTTCTTTTTTTTTTAAACAAAACTGATTTTAATTCCTTGTTTTCTTCCTTTTCTTTTCTTTTCCCATGAATGAATTAATTAAAATTAATTAAAAGATGATTTTCTAAACAAAAATGAAAATAAAACCAAAAACGAAAAATTTAAACAAAGTCCACTAAAATGAAATAAAAATGCTTAAAAATGTCTAAAAAAATCATGAGATTAATAAATACAAACTAATTATCAAATAAAAATAAAAATAGAATAAAAATTGATTAAAAATTTGGTGTCTACACATGTTGAGTTTCGTAGTGTATTATGCTAGTATGACCAACTAGTGAGGTGTGTGTAATAAATTTGGTAGACAGAAAAGAGTGTTGTGCAAGAAGAATTATGTGACAAGAGGTGTTAAGAGTTAATTGGAGGACTACTAAATATCTTGGTGAATAGAGACGCAACAAGAGACAAAGAGATAGAGGTGAACCAAGCTTTGCCAAGTGTCACTCATCTAGGGACCAAGATTAGTCTTGTATATATCCAAGTAGCTTTCATTTCATCATAAAACAAGCTTTCTTTTCCTCTTGTTAGCCGACTTTAGAGAGTGTCACGCCCCATTTTTTGAAAAAATAAAATTATGGTTATAAAAATGAATTTTTGATTAATTTTGATTGAAAATGAGTTTTTTATTTTTAGAGAATAAATAAAGAAAAAGGGCTAAAATGGGACTTAAAAAGTGCGACAGTTTTGGTTCAAATTAATAGTCTAAAAAGGGTTTTTAAGAAAAATAGGAGTCGCCACTTAGTATTGAGTTAAGGTGTACCAAGTCACCAAAAATGTATTTTTAATAAAAATAGGTAAAACCCTTTTTAAAAGACTCCAGGTCTTTTGAAAACAAGAGAAAAAAAGTTCGGGAGTTACGGTTGAAGAAAGGGAAGACAAAGATTTGATCTAAGTCACCCTTTCAACCTAACCAAGGCTAGTTGCTGGATTTAGTCGAAAATTTTCTTAATTTAACCTATGAAACTTATCACATTTTGATGTTTCTATATGGATGTAAACCTAGACCTAATGGATATCAGGAGGGTCGAAATATCTCTTCAAAGTTTAATTGGTGCGAATCACATTAATTGTGACACCCAAAAATGATACTTAGAAGAGGTCACGAATATGTAAAGAGTGAGACTCAAAGAAAAGAAAAATTATAATATAAGTATATGTGACCTAAAAAGAGGAATGCAACATAACAGGTACGAGGGACTAACATTCGTGATTTCAATTTTTCCTTTTTATAGAGGAGATATGAGCGTGCTAAGGTTTAGAGGCCATACTCGTCCATATCTCATATTTGAAGGGTGAACTCTCCTAATTCTTAGTCAAGCAAATGAACTAACCTATGTCTAATTTCCTAAATGGAATGCAAGTTTAAATGTCATGTTTCACACATAGGGATAAGGGATATACATATAGAGAAAATATCATACAAAATAGTAAGGATCCTAAAAAGTAGAAAATATGCATGAAATGTAATGATTTGTCGCTCAAACATGATCTAGCGCGTGGACGGTCCCTAAGGGTGTAGCATTGGACTAGCCCATGTATTCTCACTAGCGTTGGACTAGCGAGAAATCGAGAAAATAGACCACAACTAATGTTGGACTAGTGTGGTGATGTCATACATTTATTATAACTAAATAGATCATATAAAGTACAATTAAAACAAGTAAACACATAATGTACATACAGCATATAACACATAAACATAATATCTAGATGCAAAGATCCTAAGAAAGCGAGTAAACACATAAGCACACAAACATGCAAACACACAAACAAATAAAAGCAAATAGAGATCTAACTATTACATTCGGAGCCCTAACTATAATCTAAGGGGGAAAAGAATAAAATAATAACCTAACTACTACATTTATCTAACTAATTACACTTTTAATAAGAATTAAAATCTATCTATTACATAATCTATCTAAATACATATCTTGAACCCCTATCTATTACAAGTTGGCATTTAAATGCCTCTCAAATAATTTATCCAAAATCAAGTAAATGAATAACACTAAAAGTAAGTAAAACAAGACAATTAAAACAGGCAATTCCATGCAATAGACACATAGGATCAAATAAAAATCAAAATAAGGAGTAGAGTGTGTTAATCTTGGTTCCTATCTTTTGATGTTTACAAAACAATTGGATGATACTAATATCTCTTCAAGAAATACTTTCAACTATGAAGCAACCTGAGTCAAAGATCAAGAGCAATTGAAAATGATAAAGGAAGCTGAAAGCTGTCGGACGCTTGTGAAGACAGCACCGGACGTCCGATAATCATTGCACAACTTCGGACGCATGAAGAACTCCATCACCGGACGTCCGAAAGAGTTAAGATATTCCCTCTATCTCACTGTCTGCTTTCGGACGCAAAACATTAGAGCACTGGACGTCCGATAAACAATGCAGCACTTCGGACACAAAGCATTAGTGTGTTAATCTTGGTCCCTATCTTTTGATGTTTACAAAACAATTGGATGATACTAATATCTCTTCAAGAAATACTTTCAACTATGAAGCAACCTGAGTCAAAGATCAAGAGCAATTGAAAATGATAACGGAAGCTGAAAGCTGTCGGACGCTTGTGAAGACAGCACCGGACGTCCAATAATCATTGCACAACTTCGGACGCATGAAGAACTCCATCACCGGACGTCCGAAAGAGTTAAGATATTCCCTCTATCTCACTGTCTGCTTTCGGACGCAAAGCATTAGAGCACTGGACGTCCGATAAACAATGCAGCACTTCGGACACAAAGCATTAGAGGTACCGGACGTCCGAAAGAATTGAAAAAGATTTTTCAAATTCACCATCTGCTTTCGGACGCAAGCATCAGAGATACCGGACGTTCGAAAGAATTGAAGAAGATTTTTCAAACTCACTACCTACTGTCGGATGCAAGTATCGGAAGTACCGGATGTTCGATACTCCCAATCGCTAGTTGATTCTTCAACTGCCTTCTATCCGTTGGAAGCATTAATGGGGCACTTTTTGGTCTCATATAAATAGTGCATGGTCAACTACTTTAAAAGAACTTTTGCACATTGAGAATACGAAAGATAAAGAGTAGTTTTAGTGAGAAAACACTCTACAAGGAAGATTTGTACTCTTAGTTGTGTAAAATTTGTGTAAGCTTTTCTTCTGTGAGAAAAATACTTCAATAGTGTAGCTTTGTGAGGGTTATCCTGAGTGATAGTAAAACTTCCTAATTTGACTGAGTGTTGCTTGGGGCAAGGAGGAAGTGATCCTTCTTTTGTACACAAAGATTGGTTGTATTTCATCAATTTGAAGAAACTTGTTCTATAAAGTGATACTCAGGCTCAAGAGGAGTTTGGTAGTTGTGAGGACTCATATTTTTTGTTCTTAAAATAGTTATTTTTATAATTATTTACCCTAGTATTAGTTAATTATATTATTGTTACATGAATTTCTTTTAAATTTCGTTTTATCGCGCGCGAATCGGAAGTTCGCGTATTTCGTGTCGAAACGATTAAGTGGAGATTTGAGAAATTTATATTAGACTACTAAGAGTGAGTAATTATAGTGTTAAAGGAATTACATTTGAGGATTAGTGCACAAGTGAAACAAACAAGAGAGAAAAGTGGTAGTACGGGACACTATGCGCGCACTATTCGTAGTTGACTTTTACATAGCTTTTGACCACAAATTCTTAAAGCTTCCAAGGGAAGATTCATAACACACAAACCCTTCTCTCTCTTCTCCATAGTCTCGGTCGAACACTCAAAGAAAAGGGAGGAAGAAAGCTTCACTTCATCTTGCTTTATCTTGCTCCATTTCACTTCCAAATTTGCACCCAACTTCAAAACTTCTTGGAGATCAACTTTAGCTTGGAGAAAGACATCATCTAGTGGAGTTTCTTGGAGGTTTGGTGGTGAAAAATTTCTGGTGTCTTCAAGGGTTCAAGAGGTAACTACAACTCTTGCAATCTCTCCATTTTTTCTTCAAGAATCAAGCTTAGATTGCATGGGTTTACAACCCTAAGCAAGAAATAGGTAGAGGACTTGAGGAAACCCATTTTATCTTGCTTTAATCTTTAAGTTAGTGGCCTTGAGGTGGATTATAGGTAGCTGACTTGAGGTGTAATTAGTTGATTGTGGTTGTTTATGTGTTATTTGAGATAAATACGGTTAGAAAGTGAAGGAAAAATGGAAGAAAAATGGAAGAAAAATGGAAGTACAAGCTGGCCGAAACTGTCCTGCTTTTATCTTGCCTACATTTCAAATTTTTGATGCTTATTTGACTGTGAAATTGAGTGATATATGTTGTATATTGAGTGTACAAAGTGTCTACCACCTCTTTGTTCAAACGTATCTCTCTGTACATAATTCGAAACTGAGTGCCATAACTACACATCCGTAGCTTTCTAACGGTATAAAAATCAGTTTCTAGTTCAAACTGAGTAAACCGTAGTGAATTGATAAAGTCGGCTGTTCTGTTCTGCCTGTTCCATTCGAATGGAAATGAGAAGCTGCAACTTGTGGCTTGAATTTGAACTACTTGTGAACTGATTTTGGAAATGTTCCTTTTGATGAATTGAAGCATTTTGAACCTAGTTTCCAATGCCACCAACCATTCTTAATTTGAACTTGTATTGAGTGAGATGTAGCTTGATTTCCAAAGTGCAATAAAGCTAGAAAACTGGAAAGTTTTTCCCTTCTTGCTGGCCGAATGGTCAGGTTGGTTGTGGGATGCTTTGTTTTTTAAATTTTGATGCCAATTGACCATCAATTGCTTATTAAATGTTTATAGAACCTTGGTTTCAAAAATGGACTGAATTGGGGTTGATTTCATTGTGTAAAACGTTTGGAAAAGAAAGAAAAGCAAGAGGGCAGATTAGCCTTGAAACATTTTACGAACTTTGGTCATTTTGTTAACTGCCTTCCCACGTGATTTTTTGTGTGAAAATTGATAGAGAGGTAGTCCACATATGGGATTTTGAGTGTACCAAATTTGGTGTTATTTCAATAACCTTTCGATATCCAAATGATGCTACAAAGATGGCTTTTCAAATCTGGAAATTCACTGTTCTAGTAGTGAAAATTAACCGACTTTAAACTGCTATATATTGATACTCAAGACTCCGAATTTAGTTCTGTTTGTCGTGTTTGAAACTTTGTTTGGAACTTTTATTGTGTTACGAATTTCAAGGGCTGATTCATTTTCTGTGAATTTTTTCGAATTTCCAAATATTGCTGAAAATCAAGACTGGTTCAAACCTGTCTTCTAGGAACTGAAACTTTGAGTGGAAAAATGAGTGCTTTCCGTGTAGAATCTTGGAAAAGTGTCTTCTAGGAATTTTTAGTACTCCGAACCAAGATTCCAAAGGTTTAAAGTTTTCCATTTTTAGACCTATCGAGTGTAAGATCTGATTTTTCTAAATTTGAGGCGCAAAACTGAAATTTTCTGACTTGTTGGGAAATGAGTTTTGGAAACTTTTCCCTATTCTTTGATATTGATTGATCGTTTTAAACTCAATTTCATTGAGGAAATTAGTTTCTCTTGTATTATTAAATCCTCACTTTCAAATCTCGATTTTTGAGTGATTAAAGTTCTCTGTTGAGACATTGAATTATTCTAAATAAGTGTACCTTCTTTCTTGGTTAATACATGATTGTGAGTGAAAGTTACTTGTTATTTGTTCCGGTGCTCAAGGAGATCTTCAAGAGAATCTCGAAGCGAACGCCTAAAGGCTTAATTGTTCACTCACTCACTTTTGTTTTGACTTGATGAGTGTCAAGTGTATGAATGTTACTACGTGCTTATTGCTCTCATGAATTGAGTATTTTGCAAGTGTTGAGTCGAGTGTGTACTTTATCGCACTCGTTCTCTTTTAAGTGAATTGTATTTGAATTGCATGAAATGAATTGTTAAGTGAATAAAGTGAAGTGTTGCAATAGTGAATCGCATTGACTTATATTGATAATAGTGGGGGACGCCCAAACTCATCGGCCGACCTTGCGACTCGAGCGGGCATGGGTTTGGTCGTGAAGCTTGGTGAGTCATGAGAAAAAAAAGTGTATAAGCTTGATCTATTTAAGAGATCTCGCTTGGCATACTCGAGCAGTATCGCCTAATATAAAAGAAGTGCGGGCCTGGAGCAGGGGGTGTAACGGTGATCGGGAGTGCGAAGTAAGTGGGGTTCTACGGACTTATAACCTACCCGATTGACGGAGTGTCAACTCGTGTAGGTATTGGATCGAGCAAGTGGAATTTAGCTCCTGAGAGCTCCTGTATCCTTATTGAGTGTGTCTTATTGTTAATTGTGAACTATTTGAATGTTATAGCTTTCATTCTCGTATCAGTGCTTTTGTTATTTGAATACGTGTTTGCATGTGTGTTTCTTGGCTTCACGAGCATTCGCTCACCCCATTAGCTTTGTTTTCCTTAACAGGAGCCGAAATGAAAGGAGTTATGGAAAAGCCGACTTGATGGTCTTTTGATTAGGGTTTTTGGATGTATCGATTAGACGACTTTTGGAAGTTGTACATTTTGGAAAGTTGATGTATTTTGAAAACTTGTGATGTAAGATTGAACACTTGTGTATGGAAGCGACTTCTTTCAGTTCGACTTTTATTATCTGTTATTTACTTTTAAGTTTGAACTAGAATGGTATCGAGTCCTGGCTAGAGTTAGGCAGGCGTCCCGCCGATATCCTTGGGTTCGCCCTTGGGAGAAGTGGGGCGTCACAGTAGTCAAATTTGTGATGCTCCACTTCTCCCTAGGGCGAACCCAAGGGTATCCGCGGAACGCTTGCCTAACTCTCGTCAGGACTCGATACAGGTCAAATTAAAACTTAACGATACATCACCAATAATAAAAGCCAAAATAAAGAAAAGTCACTTTCTTATATAAATATTCAAATCTTACATCACAAATTATCAAGTGTACATCAATTTTCCCCAAAATACAACCACTAGAAGTCGACTAATCAATTCCATCCCAAGATTCTAATCAAAAGTAATTAAGTCGGCTTCCTCAAAATTCTTTCCATTCCGAGCTCCTGTTAAGGAAAACAAACTAATGGGATGAGCTAACGCTCAGTGAGGCCAAGAAAATCATGCAAACACATAGTTTAAGTAACAATAACACTTATACGAAAGATAAAGCTAAAAAGTTCATGTAATTCACAATAAATAATAAAACATAATCAATAAGGATACGAGAGCTCTCAAGAGCTAGATTCCACTTGCTTTGTCGAGACTCGATCCAATACCTCCACTTGATGACACTCCGTCAATCGGGTAGGTATTTAGTCCGTAGAACTCCACTTAACGTCAAGTTTCCGTCCACCGTTACACCCCCTAACCGGGCCCGAACGTCGATTATAAAGGGCAATACTACTCGAGTATGCCAAGCTGTAAGGATCGAAGACAACCTAAGAGGGGGTGAATTAGGTTGATTAAGAAACTAATCAAGTTATGGGCACTTTTTGGTTAAATATGACATTTACTCTCTTTTCTAAGTGATCACACAATGAATCAATCAATAAATGAACAATATCACTTGAGAAAAGTAGAAGAGATAAGCAATTTAAGGATCACAACATAACAATAAGTAAATAAGAAGAAAGGAATTGCAAATCAATTGACTACTAAGCTCCTCTTGAACTTGAAGATCAATTCAAACAACCTTCTTCAAGTTGATGAAATATAACCAATCTTGTGTACAAAGGAAGGCTCACTTCTTCCTTGCCCCAATCTCTACTTGGTCAAGTTAGGAAGTTTTACTATCTCTCAGGACAACCCTCACAGAACTACACTATTGAAGTATTCACTCACAAATGAAAAAGCTTACAATGAACTTCACACCACCAAGACTACAAATCTTCCTTGGAGAGTGTTTTCTCACTAAAACTACTCTATGTCTTTTGTATCTTCAGTGTGCAAAAGTTATTTGAAGTTTCTGACCATACTCTATTTATAGGAGACCAAGAAAGTGCTTCATTAATGCTTCCAACGGATAGAAAGTAGCTGAAGAGTCAACTAGCCGTTGGAAGTATCGGACGTCCGGTACATCCGAAGCATGCGTCCGACAGTAGGCAGTGAGTTTGAAAAATCTTCTTCAATTCTATCGGACATCCGGTGCTTGCGTCCGAAAGCAGACAATGAGTTAGAAGAAATATCTCAATTCTATCGGACGTCCGGTATTGTCTTTGTGAGCGTCTGACAGCTTTCGTCGACTTTGAAGGATCCTATCGGACGTCCGGTACTTCCATTCGATAGTAGACAAAGAGTTTGAAGGATTCTATCGGACGTCCGATGCTTGCGTCCGATCGAGGTTAGTGAGTTAGGGGGAATGTCTTATTTCCTTCGGACGTTCGGTGATGGAGTTCTTCATGAGTCCGAAGTTGCGCAATGATTATCGGATGTCCGATCCAATCTTCACGAGCGTCTGACAGCTTTCAGCACACTTTGTCTCTTTCAATTGTACTTAATCTTTGAACCTGATTTGCTTTATTACTGAAAAGATCTTTGAGGAGATATTAGTACTATCCATTTGTTTTGTAAACATCAAAAGACAGGGATCAAGATCAACATTCTCCCCCTTTTTGATGATGACAAAACATTGGATGGAAGGAAGGAAAATGAGTAGAAACTCCCCCTTACTCATAGCATCCAAAACCATTAAGTACCATCATATAATATTATCAAATGAACTCCCCTTTACTCATAGCATCCCAAACCAGCATCCATTTTGTAATTTCTCCCCCTTTTTGTCATCATAAAAATAGAGAGTAATTGCCATAAAAGAAACAGTAGTGGCAACCATTATCAGCCAATTACAGAAGAATAACATCAAAAGATACCAAAAATTATTAATGAATATCAATGAGACAAACATTCATATCAACCAATATTCATTAGTCATTCAAAAACTATCAAAGGAAACTTAATTAGAACAGCACAAATATCAAAAGCATTACAAAATACTTGTAGCGATCATACCTCTGTATTTCTTCTCATCAATTTTCGTACCTTCTTGAGTTTGAAGCACTCGGAGTCCAAGGAAGAAATTCAAACTCCCATCATACTCATCTCAAACTCATTTAGCATAATAGTGAAAAAAATTCTTGCACAAACACTCATTAGTAGCACCAAAGATTATATCATCCACATATGTTTGTACAACTAGAAGATCATTTGAACATTGTTTAGAGAAAAGAGTGGTATCCACAATGCGCCTTTTAAAAACATTCTCAACCAAAAAAAAACTATCCATTTTTTTTATAAAAAAAACATTCTCAATCAAGAGATTTGGATCTTTGAGAGTTAGTATCATGTCTAACTATCCACATGCATTTCATGCATCTTCTCATGTTTTTCCTCACATAGCAATCACTTTTCGTGTGACCTTTTTGACAACAAAAATTACACATAACCAAAGAGTTATTTGCAAAAACAGGTTTAATAAATCTTACAAAATCATTTGCACCAGAATTTAATTTCTTCTCATGAGTGCCAAAATGAGTTTTTGTTCCATTTCCTTGAAAGCAGTTTTGTTTTTTATGTTGGAGCAACTCATTTAAATTATCCATTCTTTTTTTCAAATCACCTTGCTCCTTTTTGAACATTTCACAAAGCCTTGTTTTTCTATCAAACTCATTTTGTAGATCAATCTCACCCTTTTTCAAATAATCATTTTCAGTTTTCAACTTTTTATTTTTTTGAAAAAGACGTGCATTATCTTGAAGAAGAAAGATAATTTTGTGTTTTAATTCCTTATTTCTAACATAAGAATCTTTCAAACTATCATGCAATTTTTCAATGAAAGATACAAGATCATCATCAGTTTCATCATCACTTTCAAATTGAGGGTTAGAAGTTGTTACCTCATTATCTTCAATGGCCATAAAACCCAGTTGAGCAGATTCTTCTTCCTCTTCAATTTCACCATCGAAGTTGCACTCATTCCATGTAAATTGGAAGTTATTGAATCTTGATTTTCTTCCTTCTTTCTTTTTCTTCATTGGACACTCACTCATGTAGTGTCCAAATTGGCCGTATTCATAGCATTTGTCACTTTGTTTTTTGTTGGCCTCATGCTTTTCTTTGTTTCTTGCAATGTTGTATTGATTAGAAAACGAATTGTTAGATCCTCCTTTTCTGAATCTCCTTTTGTTGAGGATTCTTTTGAACCTTCTTGTGATGAGGGCAAGATCCTTGTCATCAACATCCAAATCTTCTCCATCCAATGAAACCGAGTCATCTTCATCTTGAGATGCTTTTAGAGTAATGCTCCTTTTTACCTTTGCATCTTCTACTTCTTATACCTTGGTCTTAAGTTTCAACTCATAAGATGTTAGAGAGTTTATAAGAGATTCAATAGGCATTGAATTCAAATCTTTTGCCTCTTCAATAGCAGTCACTTTACTCTCTCAATCCTTGGACAAGACATTCAAGATTTTTCTATTTTTCTCTCCTAAAGAGTATTCCTTATTCAGAACTTCTAAATTCTTAATAAGATCATTAAATCTACAATACCTTTTATTAATATTTTCATGAGATTCCATCTTAAACGACTCATATTTAGTAACTAAGATAGATTTCTTTTGTTCTCTAACATTCTCACTACCTTCATGAATGTCTTTCAGTTTGTCCCAAATTTCTTTAGCTGACTTGCAACTCTTGACTCTAATAGATTCATTTGAGTCTAAAGCACTATATAACACATTCATAACTTTTGCATTTAAGGTGAGATGAGCTCTATCCTCAGCAGTCAGTTCATTTCTTGTTTTTGGTCTAAATCTATGAGTATTTTCATCTATAACAGAGGCATCATATGGACCTTCACTAACAATAAACCACAATTCAATATCAATCAATTGCAAGAAGATAATCATTCTTTCTTTCCAACTCACATAATTTGACCCATTAAACATTGGAGGTCTAATTACAGATTGTCCTTCAAAAAACATGACATTGTTGGTTGTTATCTTTACTCCTAAGCCGCTTGAGTTTAATCTCTAGGAGATCAAACTCTGATACCAATTGTACGGATCGAAGACAACCTAAGAGGGGGTGAATTAGGTTGATTAAGAAACTAATCAAGTTATGGGCACTTTTTGGTTAAATATGAAATTTTCTCTCTTTTCTAAGTGATCACACAATGAATCAATCAATGAATGAACAATATCACTTGAGAGAAGTAGAAGAGATAAGCAATTTAAGGATCACAACATAACAATAAGTAAATAAGAAGAAAGGAATTGCAAATCAATTGACTACTAAGCTCCTTTTGAACTTGAAGATCAATTCAAACAACCTTCTTCAAGTTGATGAAATATAATCAATCTTGTGTACAAAGGCAGGCTCACTTCCTCCTTGCCACAATCTCCACTTGGTCAAGTAAGGAAGTTTTACTATCTCTCAGGACAACCCTCACAGAACTACACTATTGAAGTATTCACTCACAAATGAAAAGTTTACAATGAACTTCACACCACCAAAACTACAAATCTTCCTTGGAAAGTGTTTTCTCACTAAAACTACTCTATATCTTTTGTATCTTCAGTGTGCAAAAGTTATTTGAAGTTTCTGACCATGCTCTATTTATAGGAGACCAAGAAAGTGTTTCATTAATGCTTCCAACGGATAGAAAGTAGCTGAAGAGTCAACTAGCCATTGGCAGTATCAGACGTCTGGTACATCCGAAGCATGCGTTCGACAGTAGGCAGTGAGTTTGAAAAATTTTCTTCAATTCTATCGGACGTCCAGTGCTTGCATCCGAAAGCAGACAATGAGTTAGAAGGAATATCTCAATTCTATCGGACGTCCGGTATTGTCTTTGTGAGCATCCGACAGCTTTCGTCAACTTTGAAGGATCCTATCGGACGTCCGGTACTTCCGTCCGATAGCAGACAAAAAGTTTGAAAGATTCTATCGGACGTCCGATGCTTGCGTCCGATCGAGGTTAGTGAGTTAGGGAGAATGTCTTATTTCCTTCGGACGTTCGGTGATGGAGTTCTTCATGAGTCCGAAGTTGCGCAATGATTATCGGATGTCCGATCCAATCTTCACGAGTGTCCGACAGCTTTCAGCACACTTTGTCTCTTTCAATTGTACTTAATCTTTGAACCTGATTTGCTTCATTGCTGAAAAGATCTTTGAGGAGATATTAGTACTATCTTTTTGTTTTGTAAACATCAAAAGACAGGGATCAAGATCAACACAAGCAAGATCTCTCAAATAGATCATGCTTTAAAATCTATCCCATGGTTCACCAAACTTCTCGACCAAGCCCAAGTCGGCTCGAGTCGCAAGGTCGGCCGATGAGTTTGGACGTCCCCTACTATTATAAGTATAAGTCGATGAGATTCACTCCAATCGACATCGATTCAACACAAATATAATTGTAAGTTGATGAGATTCACTTCAATCGATATCGATTCAACACAAATATAATTATAAGTCGATGAGATTCACTCCAATCGACATCAATTCAACACAAATATAATTTTCACTTAACCCAATTCAATTATAAATTCACTTAAAAGAGAACGAGTGCGATAAAGTACACGCTCATCTCGACAATTTCAAAATACTCAATTAATAAGGAACAATTCAGCATATAGCAACAATTCATGCACTTGACACTCACCAAATCAAAAGTAAGTGAGCAAGTAAAGTCTTTAATGGTCCGCTTTGGGATTTCCTTCAAACCCCTCTTGAGCACCTGAAGAAATAGTGATTAACTATCACTCACATATACTTACAATCACTTATCATACAAGGAAAAAGTACTCTTGTTTAAAACTTAAGACAATGTCTTAAAAGAGGTTAATCCATCGAAAATCGAGATTTAAAAGTGAGGATTTAAAGTCACAAGGGAAACTTGTATCATTCATGAAATCGGGTTTAAAACGGACTATCAATATCGAAAGGAAATGAAAAGTTATTAAAAACTCATTTCCTAAGAAATCAAGAATTTCAGCTTTGCGCGACAAACTTGGTAAAATCAGATCTTGAGTTTGGTAAGTCCAAAAATAGAAAACATTACACCGTTGGAAACTAAATTTGGAGTACTAAAAGTTCCCAGAAAACAGTTTTCCAAGATTCCAAACAAAAAGCCTTCAAATTTCAACTCAAAGTTGCAGATTCAAGAAGACAAGACAGAACCAGTTTTGGTTTTCAGCAATGTTTGGAAATTTGGCAAAATTCACAGAAAGTGAATCAGCCTCTGAAATTTATAACACAATAAGAGTTCCACATCAAGTTTAATACACAACAAGAGGAACTAAATTTGGAGTTTTGAACAACAAGATATAACAGTTTGAAATCGGTTGATTTTGCAACCTGACCAGTGGGTTTCCAGATTTGAAGAGCAATTTTGGGGCATTATTCGAGCATCGAAATGGTATTGAAATTACACCAAATTTGGTACACTTAACTTTCATATGTGGATTATTTCTCTATCAAAATTTAGGCAAAAACTCACACGGAAAGGCAGTTAACGAAACCCCCAAAGTTTGTGAAATTTCTCAAAGCTAATCTGCCAACCCTATCTCTCTTTCTTTTTCAAAAGTTTTGTCCAACGAAATCAACCCCAATTCACTCCATTTTTGAAACCAAGATTCCAAAAACATTTAATGAGAAATTGATGGGTAAATGACACTAAAATTTTCAAAATATAACATCCCAAAATAGATTTGACCATTCGGTCAGCAAGGAAGAGAAAATTTTCCAGTTTCCAGCTTTGTCGCAGTTTCGAAATCAAACCATATCTAACTCTATACAAATCCAAATTGAGAATGGTTTATGGTGTTGAAAACTAGGTTGAAAATGCTACAATTCACCAGAAGACATTGTTTTAAAAATCTTTTCACAAGTGGGACAAAATCAAGGCACAAGATGCAGCTTCCCAGTTTCATTCGGACAAACTGGCATAACAGGACAGTCTACTTTGCCGATTCGCTGCGGTTTACTCAAAACGAACTAGCAGGGGATTTTTATACCGTTGGAAAGCTCTAAATGTCTAGTTTTGAATGCCACAAATGGCACTCAATTGCAACGTCTGTACAAAAAGTTATGTTGAAGTAAAGGACCACTGTCCAGTTACCCTGCTAGAAATTTCCAGATTTGAAACTTTTCCCAAAACTCAAGTTTTGTGCAACCATTCGACATGATTTTTGAAAGACACTTTGTGACAGCCCCACCTTCCCCTAAGGCGAACCAAAGGGTTCGGCGGACCGCCTGCCCAGCTCTCGCCAGGACTCGTTCACTCACATCAAAGAAAGTAAGATAAAGCCTCGAGAATAAGCGGAAACGAAACCCAGACTTGAAACATATACTTACATTTATCCCAAGCTCAACTAAATATACAGTCCCAAATGTATACATAAGCTTTAAATTCTTAGTACATTCCAACCCTAATCAAGCACTAGAACGAGATCAAAAGCCAAAACAATACAAAAAGCTAAACTATACTATACAGGTCTCTCGCCCCTTGCTCGCAACCCCTGTTAAGGAAAACAAAAGACGTGGAATGAGCTAAAAGCCCAGCGAGGTTCTATATACTCAACTAAGCAATTAAACAAGGACATTAGCACGTAATAACAAGTAATCCAAATAACATTTACGATATAAAGCAAGAGTAACACATTCATTAAAAGGATACGTGAAGCCATTCGTTCGTTCGTTCGTTCATCGACCATCCATTCCTTCAATCATTTAGAAAATTTCATTTGACTTTGAAAATCCCTCCGTCATTCTTGCCATTCATTCGTTCATTTCGTTCTTCCCCTTCTGGCCAGCGCACTGGCCAGTCCTTCCCAAACTTCATGGTCATACTCGAGTATACCAAACATTCATTCACCCAGGGTCACTAATCGCCCGACCGAGTCCGCTTCTGGCTCGAGTCGACCAATAACCAAGGGCAAGGGCCCAGTTCAGCCCGAAGGCTTACATTCATGCACAAGTAACATTCAATCATTCAATCATTGAAAATTTCACGTTCATTTAGGTCGAGTGCGATAAAGTACACACTCGCCTAGAAAAGTCGTTTTGAGTATTCATTGAAACATTTAAGAGTTCAAAGAACTATAACAAGCCACGTAGTCAATGGAAATATAGCGTACCTCAATCACATAACAAGGCAACAATCCAAATAGTCACAACAATTCACATAGTCATTAAAAACAAATCGTATATAGAACACTCACCTAATTAAGCAAAATTACGTCCAAAGTATCCCTCCGGATCTCAACCCTAGTCTCCAAGAAACCCTAAGAGTAATCAAGAGAATACATTATGGTTCTATCATCAAAATATGTGGGTGAGTCAAAGAAATCCGAATAAAACTAATACAAAGTAAAAGTATGATTTTAGAAGTGGAAAGAGTACATTTTGATCAAAGGAAATGAGTAACTAAAGGTTTTCCAAACCAAACATGAAAACTAAGCTCAAAAGGTTTTAGAAAATTAAATCGAAAAAATTTGGAAACAGTTGCCACTTCAGAATATGGCCAGAACTTGGTCGGATACACGGCCGGATAGTGAACAGTAGTTTTTCCTCATTTTTCGTAAAACGTGTTTTTGGCTCAAAACTAACACATTTACAAAGAATTAATGTATAACAAGTATCTTGGTTAAAAATCATATGAGAAAGGTAATTAAATACCTTGAATTCACACTTTAAAACCTTGCGCGTTAAAATTAGGTTTTGTGGCCGAGAAACCCTAGGCCACTCCTTTTGTTTCGGAACGAAAATGAACACGTATTTGAAGTTCAAAACTCGACAATTGGAACCAAACATTATGGTACAAATGGAAATGTACAAATGCAAGTAAACTAGCTCACATAACACTACTCAAGTGGAACTAAGTTACTCTAAGCCAAGTAAGCCAAGTAAGTCTAATGCATCACAAAACTACATTCCAATCTCATTTCCATTCACTCAAGTTCAAGAAAATAAACGGACAGCATTTCCCCTTGTTTTTCCTTACTTTTCCATCCTACAACCAACCACAAATCATACCATTCAATCATAATTGCAAATACCAACCATAAGCTATCAAACACCCTTAAAATGCAACCAATTGAAGCTTTACAGCCATCCAAAACCAGGCCCAAATATTCCAACATAACTCAGCACACAAAACTCCGATTCAGTTGATTCCAAAGCCATATGAAAGCTAAGATACAAGGCTACAACTCTTAAGAAGGCATCAAAAGCTAATTCAGTAATCTTCCCAGCCAAAAGAGCCAAATACAGGGGCTGATTATCATTTCCGGACAGAAACAGGGCAGCAGGGGTAAAATAGTCATTTCACAGGCTACAGTGCTCCGATTGAGCTGAAATTTTACAGGCATACCTACACTCAATTCTCTACAACTTTCATGTTTTGAGCTAAGTCCAATTCGGCCTCCATCATGGCCGAACAACACTGGTCAGATTAGGGCAGAAAATTCCCAATAAATCAGAAATTTAACCAACTCTCCATTAATCCACAAAATCATCCATTAATCATGTTAGCAAGCCACCATAGGCCACTAATTATCATCTATTGGAACCAAAGAAGGGTGTTCTTAGCAATCTTACCTTGAAACCTCAAAGAAAGTTGGTAGCTTAGACTTCCTCCTCCCAAAACAACTCCACCAAGGCCTTCAATTTCTCTTAGCTAGCACTTGTATGGTGTAGTTTTCAATTTGGTTGGTTAAATCACAAGATTTGGGCAAGGATTGAAGCTAGGAATTGAAGAGCTCTCTCTCTTGTTTTCTCCTCCAATGGTTCGGCCAAGACAAGAAAAAATGGAAGGAAAATTGGTCAAATTTTGGTTTGAAGAAAGTTAATCTTCTTGGTCAAAGTCCAACTTCCAATCAAATCATGACATGTGGCCTCTTGAAGTTTCTAAGCTTATCTCCTTCCTTCCAATGATTCAAGTAGCTAACTAACCTCCAATTATCTTCTAACACCATGTAGAATAATATCACTTAGTATTTCATCACCTAATCGGCAAAATTATATCGCACTAGCGGGCCCCACATCGAACAAATGCACTTCAAGTTATGTACACTAACTTATACTAGGAAAATGATTTAAAAATTATACTGACTTGTAAAATGTACAAAATATTTAATATTTTCAAAGGACAGTAAAAAATATGGCCACGGAAATAAAATAATACTTGGAAAATGTGAAAATTTTCGGGTTCTCACACTCTCTCCCCCTTAAGAAATTTCGTCCTCGAAATTTTACCTTCCGTTTCCTCATGTGATCCCGGAGTTTGTTGCGGTTCTATGGCATATACCTGAGCTGGTGCTTTTGTTCGGTTCCCTCTTTCATTAGTTGATTTAGGCTTGGTTCCACCCACTGATTGAATACTATTCTTTCGTGGCTGTTTCTTCGAACAATTACTCAGTTGATGATCGCTACCCCCGCAGATCAAACACTTTCGCCCTTTTCTCCAGCAATCATTTTCAGTGTGGTTTGCCTTCCCACAATATCCACAAGTCGAGCGAGAAGCTACAGTTTGGCTTTCGCGAAAAGTCTTCGCAGGCACTATCTGACTTCCTTTGGTAGATCCCTCATATAGGGCTCCAAATGTCCAGGGTGGATGAGGGAAATGGTTCACTTTTGGCACTTTGGAGGGCGTTGTCTTTTCCCCAGATTCTTCCGGTATGCTACTAGGTGCGCCCCTTTTCCGCACTTGAAAAGCTTTTACTTGTGCTTTTGCGTCCTCAATTCTTTGGGCTTTCTCAAGAGCTTCCGTAAAGGTGTTAATTTGAACCGCCGCTAAAGCTTCTTGAATTTCCAAATTCAAGCCTTGGATGAACCGCCTTATCCTTCTTCGCTCAGTAACCACTAATTCAGAGGCGAACTTGGATAGTTTAGTGAATTTCGTCTCATATTCGGCCACACTCATGGTTCCCTGACGCAATCCAATAAATTCGTCTTCCCTCCTTTCTTGGACCAGAGGTGGGAGGTATTTCTCGTAAAATTCCCGTGTGAAGTTCACCCATGTCCATGCAGTTTGTTCTCTCTCCCATTTGGCCCTAATAACATTCCACCATGCTCGGGCCGGTCCCTCAAATTGAAACACAGCAAAGTTCACTTGTCTTTGCTCCGTGTAATTTAGGGCTGCAAAAATGTTAATCATTACTTCTAACCACTGTTCAGCTATATCTGGATCAGATCCTCCAAGGAATTTGGGAGGATTAAACTTTTGAAACCTTTCCAAAGCCCTATCTTCTCCTACCTCTCTTATCTCAGGGTTCTGGGGTTGATTTACTGGCAATTGGCCTTGTTGATCTACCAATCGCGCGAGAATACTAGTCATTTGTTGTATCGCCGTCGCCACTTGATCTCCGGCCTCAACCCTCGGCCCACGCTCTTGCTCAGTTACTGTTGCTCTTTCTTTACTGGGTTCTCGAGCTTGCCTAGCCCCACGGCCACGACCAGCTCCACTTCCGCGTCCACGACTACGTCTCCCGTCCATTCCCTTTTCTCTCTCTCTTTTTTTTTTTTTTTTTTTTTCCAAAAGGCGTTTTAGTATGCAAACAAGTAATTGACTAAAATGGCAAGATATAACACACCAAATATGCAAGGAAACATATCAAGTTAGACAAATTAAGCCAAGTTAAAAAGTCACAAGTTAAATACACACAGTAGTAACCAAATATATATACAGTAGCAGTACAGGGCAAAACAAAGGAAAATCACGACGTGCCATACCACACTCGGCTAAACACTTCCCAACCGATCTCTCACTTCCCTTACTATCCGAACTATACATCCGTTAACACTTTACACTTACTCTCACCAAACATTAGCCCAATCCTGTTTCCTACGAAAGATCGCAAATCCTTAGTACTACCCGCGTACTCAGGTACAAGAATCCGAGATAATTCGCCACTCGAGCTGGCCAGTCCCAAGTGTAAATTATCTACAATCGAGATTCCTACCGGACGTACATTTCTATTGTCATCAAGTACCCTAAAAAGGATGTACACTTATAACAGGCACGATTCATAACTTACGCTCAGAAGAGCACTTAGTCCTTCACACTTATTCACGGAATCAGGACCATACACCACTTGGCCCAAGCTCACTCCGCGTAGAGACCACGCGAAGCTTGCTCTGATACCACCTGTGACAGCCCCACCTTCCCTGATACGGTCCTCGATCAACACGTTTCGAGACACGTAGCACGTTTGCCCAAGGATCTAGCGAGGTTGTCCAACGCTTGGATTGCGGAACCTAGAATCAATACGGACGACACGAATTGATTAGAGGTGGTGGAACGACGACTCCAACCGAGGTGATTACTCTAGTGGATAGGTCGGTGGAACAATCAAGGTCAAGCACAAGATTGCTCAAAAAACCCTTGCCAAAGCAAGTAAAGGATTGAATCTCTCAATGGAAGAGAAAACAAAACTAAGTGTTTATTATCAAAATTGCGTACCCCTTTGACCGTACAAAGTGAGCCTTTATATAGGCTAAGGGGCTAGGTCAAGGGACTAACGAAACCCTAATAAAGCAAGCAAGGGGGCGGCCACTCTTTGGACAAGATGGGCCGGCCCATGACCTAATTTAACAATCTAATCCAACTCTAAACAAAATGGAAATCTAGCACTAAGGCCTAGGGTCTAGTCGACCAACGTACTTGGAGGCCCTCTTGATTCTTCATGGGCTTGGGTCATCGTGTAGATGACTTGATTATCTCCTTCCAAGCCTTCAATGTCCCTATGGACTCCCTGTTGGTCTTGGACGTTTCGCACAAGGGCTTGGAGTGACTAGGCCCGTGCACGTGTGACTGGGCCCAATGGAACTCGGACGGGGTTATTACTTGGGCTAAGGGCCGTGCACACATCAGTCCCCTCCACTTGAGAGCAATTTGCCCACAAATTGAAGCACGAATGGTGACAAGACGAGTCACATGCCTTCGACTCAATCTTGTTGTGATGGCTACAGATGTCATCCAATGCAAAACCCACGTGCTAAGTTGGCAAATAACCCTTGTCGAATCTTGAATTGCACAAACCATCTTCAATGTATGCTCAACTTGATCGTTTGTGGTCATGAGGTAAGGGTCCTCAAAGCGGTGTGATGGGTATCCCATGAAATCGAACTCCGACTCGAACACACTTGCAAGGCACCAAGGCGGATTTGGTGATGTTGGAGCTTCATGTGGACCAAGAGCAAGACGAAAATCATAGTGGCAATGGTCATTGAGGTACTTGTTCTTTAAGCGAACCCTTGGTACACAACCATTCCCAAAATGTGGAGCCGTCCCTTCAAGATGAGCTCGAATCAACTCCCCTTTGGTATGGACTGATTTGAGTTGACATTGTTCCATGAATTGATACCAACGGGGTTTAACTCTTGGAAGACCAACTCCATGGAGGCTTGCACAGTCTACAATTGATTTTGGAATGGAGCACACCAAGATCAGCCCAACTTGCCTTTGCTTGATCTGTATAAAAGAAGAAACACTAAACAAAGCAAAGGTAAGTTCGTTAGGAAAATAATAGGCCTTCACCGGGTTGCTCAAGATCAGCCCACTTTCTCTCTTTTCTTCCTTTTTACCACCCATCTCATCAGATTTTTCCATCTCTTTTTCTAGTTCAACAACTGATCGTTTCATCTCATTGCTTTCAACTCCCTCGGGTTTTACCTCTTCAGGCACAATTCCCTCATCTAGTTGTTTCTCCATTCTATAACGCTCAAGCTCACTTTTCATGTATGCTAGATCAATACAAAGCTGGTCATAAGTAAGTGATACAAGTACAAAACGACGACCATTAAATAAGAAGGAATACTTATTAGTATGTCCGTCATATTTAACTTCTCGTCTCGACATCCATGCTTTGCCCAACAACACGTGTGTCACTTGAATTGGGACTACATCACACAACACCTCGTCCACATATTTGCCGATTTGAATAGGTACAAGTGTGTACTTAGTAACCCAAACATCACCATGAGTACTCATCAACTTGTACGGTTGAAGATGATCAATGGTTGGAAGATTTAATTTCTCAACCATGATAGCACTCGCAAGATTGACTTCACAACTCCCATCAATGGCCAAGCTACAAAGTTTATCTTTCACACCACAACGAGTATAAAACCAACCAAGCAACTGAGATTTAACGAGGTCCAATTGCTCATCCACACCACGTAATGCCACTTTTTTGACTCCC
Organism: Coffea humblotiana; assembly: GCA_023065735.1. Lineage (NCBI taxonomy): Eukaryota > Viridiplantae > Streptophyta > Magnoliopsida > Gentianales > Rubiaceae > Coffea > Coffea humblotiana. The sequence goes on along the minus strand of JACYVW010000050.1, from coordinate 11,017 downwards.
TTAAGATTAGGAAGACAATGTTGTGAGCTAGGTTTTATGTGTCTTGTACTCGCCATGATGTATGAGGGAACCTGCAAAAAGGTTAGTGACAAGACAAAATACAAATATAACCTCACTTCACTCCCTTAGTGTTTCACTCACTCTCGTATTTATCACTCAAGACACTCTAGTGATCTTACCAATTTACCTTTACCTGTTGGTTTAGGTAGTTGAGAGATGCTGCTCAAGTCCAATGAATGTGACCAACTTTCTCCACAAGAGTATTCAAGAAGTAAGACACAAAATGGAATGCAAAAAGAAAGCAAGAATGGCCGCTTTTGGAAGGTTACTAATGGCGGACAGAAATGGAAAGTATGCTAGTGTGAACAAGGACTCAAGTGAAACCCTAGTTCCTAAAATGTAGGAGTGTGTTCCTAAAACATAGGAAGGTGTTCCTAAAATGTAGGAGGGTGCCCAAGTGAAGACAAAAGAGTTACTTAGTTTTCTAATTGACTTTGGAAAACAAGTTAAAACAACTTGGAAGACTCAAAGAAAGCTTGGACAGATTTGCGCAAAGAAAAAAAAAACCTAGCGTACAAGAAACCCTAGCCGTCGCAACCTTTTTTTTTTGTTTTTCTTGTTTTTAAACCCAAACACAAGATGCAAGAATGAAATTTGGACAGAAAACACAAAAAAGACAACACAAGAATGAAATTTGGACAGAAAACACAAAAAAGACAACACCCAAACAAAATTTTGTTCGGATGAACAGTAACCGCGATGAACAGTACTATGAACAGTGACGGTGAATAGTGACGGTGAACAGTACCCCCCCGATGAACAGTACGCTTTTTTTTTTTTTTTTTTATAACTCAAACAATAAGAACTCTTGGCCGAATGAAATCAAGGATCAAAATCTGGTCAGCCCCTCACTTCGCACGAGTGCGTAACCACAAACCTTCAAGAACTAGCAAGACACTTGTCAAGATTTTCAAGAATTTCAAGATAGTGATCAAGAAATTCAAGAACCTCTTAAATCTTGTAGATTCTCTCAAGATTCACAAAATACCAACCAAGTTAACCACAAATCAGATTTGAAAAACAAGTAAAACACCTTGGATGACTCAAAAGAAACTTGGACAGATTTGGCACAAAAGAAACTTGCACAAACAAAACCCTAGCCGCACAAGTGAAACCCTAGCCGTCGCAAATATTTTTTTTTGTTTTCTTGTTTATAAACCCTAACAACTCAAACACAATATCCAAGAATGAAATTTGGACAGAAAACACAAAAAGACAGCACCCAAACAGATTTGTGTTTCGGATGAACAGTGACGTGAACAGTACGGATGCACAGTACCGTTTTTTTTTTTTTTTTTTTTTACACAAAGCAGCGGATATACTATAACCCTAACGACACAACTATGAAAACAAGGATATAACGAAGAATACCTCCACCTAAGCTCTGAAGCCAACTGATACGGTCCTCGATCAACTCGTTTCGAGACACGTAGCACATTTGCCCAAGGATCTAGCGAGGTTGTCCAACGCTTGGATTGCGGAGCCTAAAACCAAAACGGACGACACGATTTGATTAAAGGCGGTAGAACGACGACTCCAACCGAGGTGATTACTCAAGTGGATAGGTCGGTAGAACAATCATGGGCAAGCGCAAGATTGCTCAATAACCCTTGCCAAAGCAAGTAAAGGATTCGAATCTCTCAATGGAAGAGAAACCAAAACTAATTGTTTATTATCAAAATTGCGTACCCCTTTGACCGTACAAAGTGAGCCTTTATATAGGCTAAGGGGCTAGGTCAAGGGACTAACGAAACCCTAATAAAGCAAGCAAGGGGGCGGCCACTCTTTGGACAAGATGGGCCGGCCCATGACCTAATTTAACAATCTAATCCAACTCTAAACAAAATGGAAATCTAGCACTAAGGCCTAGGGTCTAGTCGACCAACGTACTTGGAGGCCCTCTTGATTCTTCATGGGCTTGGGTCATCGTGTAGATGACTTGATTATCTCCTTCCAAGCCTTCAATGTCCCTATGGACTCCCTGTTGGTCTTGGACGTTTCGCACAAGGGCTTGGAGTGACTAGGCCCGTGCACGTGTGACTGGGCCCAATGGAACTCGGACGGGGTTATTACTTGGGCTAAGGGCCGTGCACACATCATTCCCCTAAGGCGAACCAAAGGGTTCGGCGGACCGCCTGCCCAGCTCTCGCCAGGACTCGTTCACTCACATCAAAGAAAGTAAGATAAAGCCTCGAGAATAAGCGGAAACGAAACCCAGACTTGAAACATATACTTACATTTATCCCAAGCTCAACTAAATATACAGTCCCAAATGTATACATAAGCTTTAAATTCTTAGTACATTCCAACCCTAATCAAGCACTAGAATGAGATCAAAAGCCAAAACAATACAAAAAGCTAAACTATACTATACAGGTCTCTCGCCCCTTGCTCGCAACCCCTGTTAAGGAAAACAAAAGACGTGGAATGAGCTAAAAGCCCAGCGAGGTTCTATATACTCAACTAAGCAATTAAACAAGGACATTAGCACGTAATAACAAGTAATCCAAATAACATTTACGATATAAAGCAAGAGTAACACATTCATTAAAAGGATACGTGAAGCCATTCGTTCGTTCGTTCATTCATCGACCATCCATTCCTTCAATCATTTAGAAAATTTCATTTGACTTTGAAAATCCCTCCGTCATTCTTGCCATTCATTCGTTCATTTCGTTCTTCCCCTTCTGGCCAGCGCACTGGCCAGTCCTTCCCAAACTTCATGGTCATACTCGAGTATACCAAACATTCATTCACCCAGGGTCACTAATCGCCCGACCGAGTCCGCTTCTGGCTCGAGTCGACCAATAACCAAGGGCAAGGGCCCAGTTCAGCCCGAAGGCTTACATTCATGCACAAGTAACATTCAATCATTCAATCATTGAAAATTTCACGTTCATTTAGGTCGAGTGCGATAAAGTACACACTCGCCTAGAAAAGTCGTTTTGAGTATTCATTGAAACATTTAAGAGTTCAAAGAACTATAACAAGCCACGTAGTCAATGGAAATATAGCGTACCTCAATCACATAACAAGGCAACAATCCAAATAGTCACAACAATTCACATAGTCATTAAAAACAAATCGTATATAGAACACTCACCTAATTAAGCAAAATTACGTCCAAAGTATCCCTCCGGATCTCAACCCTAGTCTCCAAGAAACCCTAAGAGTAATCAAGAGAATACATTATGGTTCTATCATCAAAATATGTGGGTGAGTCAAAGAAATCCGAATAAAACTAATACAAAGTAAAAGTATGATTTTAGAAGTGGAAAGAGTACATTTTGATCAAAGGAAATGAGTAACTAAAGGTTTTCCAAACCAAACATGAAAACTAAGCTCAAAAGGTTTTAGAAAATTAAATCGGAAAAATTTGGAAACAGTTGCCACTTCAGAATATGGCCAGAACTTGGTCGGATACACGGCCGGATAGTGAACAGTAGTTTTTCCTCATTTTTCGTAAAACGTGTTTTTGGCTCAAAACTAACACATTTACAAAGAATTAATGTATAACAAGTATCTTGGTTAAAAATCATATGAGAAAGGTAATTAAATACCTTGAATTCACACTTTAAAACCTTGCGCGTTAAAATTAGGTTTTGTGGCCGAGAAACCCTAGGCCACTCCTTTTGTTTCGGAACGAAAATGAACACGTATTTGAAGTTCAAAACTCGACAATTGGAACCAAACATTATGGTACAAATGGAAATGTACAAATGCAAGTAAACTAGCTCACATAACACTACTCAAGTGGAACTAAGTTACTCTAAGCCAAGTAAGCCAAGTAAGTCTAATGCATCACAAAACTACATTCCAATCTCATTTCCATTCACTCAAGTTCAAGAAAATAAACGGACAGCATTTCCCCTTGTTTTTCCTTACTTTTCCATCCTACAACCAACCACAAATCATACCATTCAATCATAATTGCAAATACCAACCATAAGCTATCAAACACCCTTAAAATGCAACCAATTGAAGCTTTACAGCCATCCAAAACCAGGCCCAAATATTCCAACATAACTCAGCACACAAAACTCTGATTCAGTTGATTCCAAAGCCATATGAAAGCTAAGATACAAGGCTACAACTCTTAAGAAGGCATCAAAAGCTAATTCAGTAATCTTCCCAGCCAAAAGAGCCAAATACAGGGCTGATTATCATTTCCGGACAGAAACAGGGCAGCAGGGGTAAAATAGTCATTTCACAGGCTACAGTGCTCCGATTGAGCTGAAATTTTACAGGCATAACCTACACTCAATTCTCTACAACTTTCATGTTTTGAGCTAAGTCCAATTCGGCCTCCATCATGGCGGAACAACACTGGTCAGATTAGGGCAGAAAATTCCCAATAAATCAGAAATTTAACCAACTCTCCATTAATCCACAAAATCATCCATTAATCATGTTAGCAAGCCACCATAGGCCACTAATTATCATCTATTGGAACCAAAGAAGGGTGTTCTTAGCAATCTTACCTTGAAACCTCAAAGAAAGTTGGTAGCTTAGACTTCCTCCTCCCAAAACAACTCCACCAAGGCCTTCAATTTCTCTTAGCTAGCACTTGTATGGTGTAGTTTTCAATTTGGTTGGTTAAATCACAAGATTTGGGCAAGGATTGAAGCTAGGAATTGAAGAGCTCTCTCTCTTGTTTTCTCCTCCAATGGTTCGGCCAAGACAAGAAAAAATGGAAGGAAAATTGGTCAAATTTTGGTTTGAAGAAAGTTAATCTTCTTGGTCAAAGTCCAACTTCCAATCAAATCATGACATGTGGCCTCTTGAAGTTTCTAAGCTTATCTCCTTCCTTCCAATGATTCAAGTAGCTAACTAACCTCCAATTATCTTCTAACACCATGTAGAATAATATCACTTAGTATTTCATCACCTAATCGGCAAAATTATATCGCACTAGCGGGCCCCACATCGAACAAATGCACTTCAAGTTATGTACACTAACTTATACTAGGAAAATGATTTAAAAATTATACTGACTTGTAAAATGTACAAAATATTTAATATTTTCAAAGGACAGTAAAAAATATGGCCACGGAAATAAAATAATATTTGGAAAATGTGAAAATTTTCGGGTTCTCACACACTTTCTACACACAATATACAACATATATCCATCAATTTCAAAGCCAAATAAGCATCAAAATTTCGAAACTAAAACAGAACAACATGACCAGAATTTCGGCTAGCTTCTTTTCGTAACTTTCCTTCGATTTCTCTCCACTTTCTAACCATAATCATCTCATTCATCACATAAACAACCATAATCAAACAATTAAACCTCAAGTCAGCTACCTAGAGGCCTCATCAAGATAGCTAGCCTATGATTTAAAGCGAGAAATAAAGTTCCTCAAGTTCGCTAGCCTATACACGCGATTAGGGTTTCAAACCCATGAACTAACCACTAATCTTCTTATAATTGGAAAGATTAAAGAGATGAAGAGGGTTACCCTTTAGACCTAGATGAATACCAGATTTTTTCTCCAAAATTTCTCCAAGAAACTCCACAAGATTGCTTCTTTCTCCTAGCTAGAGTGAATCTCCAAGAGGTTTGATGGTTGGACGTTAATTTGCAAGCCAAATCGAAGCTAGAAGATGAAGTTCCTTTCTTCCCTTTTCTTCCCCTTTGGGTCGGCTGAATGAGGTGAGAGAGATGAGGGTTTGGTGTGGTGAAACTTGTGAGGGAAGCTTGGATGAAAAGTGGTTATTAAGTTTGCCAAAAAGTCAACTCTCACTAGTGTCGTAATAGTGATTCGTACTACCACTTTCTCTCTTGTTTGTTACACTCATGCACTAATCCTCCAAGGTAAATCCTCTAACACTGTAATTACTCATACTTACAATCTAGTATTAAATTCTCAAATCTCCAATTAGTCGCGTTGTGCGATTTTCGAGAAACTATCGATGCGCGTGGGATAAAGCGAAAATTTGAACCCACTCACATCTAATCCCTCAATTAACTTTTCTTAGTCTACTATCGATCATTCTTAATTCTCCAAGATTATTGCACTTTCGGATCGAATATTACCTCGAAAAATGTGTATTCGTCATTCCTTACTAAACGAGTCGCAGAAAAATTAAATTTACTAACGGGACATTTTAAAAATATAAGTGAGACATTATTCCATGAAAATAGTTTTAAAATGGTTGAAATAAATTATTCGGAGAAAACGGGTGAATAGATAATTAAATAAACCAGTAAAATAGAATTAAAAGTAAGTAAAATTCGGGTCCTCACAAAATTGATTTGCTATTCTTCTCTTATTATTTACTATCTTGTGAATCTTAATTGCTTATCTCTTCTACTCTTAAGCAATCTTACTCTCTTACTAATTGTTTCATTGAGTAGTCATCTAGAAAAGAGGGTAAATTTCATATTGAACAAAAAGGTGTCTCATAACTTGATTAGTTTTTAAATAACCTAATTCACCCCCCTCTTAGGTTGTCTTCGATCCTTACAATTGGTATCAAACCTTGGTCTCCTAGAGATTAAACTCAAGCGGCTTAGGAGTAAATATGACAACCAACAATACCATGTTTTTTGAAGGACAATCTGTCACTGGACCTCCAATGTTTAATGGGTCGAATTATGTGAGTTGGAAGGAAAGAATGATTATCTTCTTGCAATCGATTGATATTGAATTGTGGTTTATTGTGAATGAAGGTCCATATAATGCCTCTATAATTGATGAAGATACTCATAGACCAAAACCAAAAACCAGAAATGAATTGACTGGTGATGATAGAGCTCACCTCACCTTAAATGCAAAAGTTATGAATGTGTTATATAGTATTTTGGACTCAAATGAATCAATTAGGGTCAAAGGCTGCAAGTCAGCTAAGGAAATTTGGGATAAATTGAGAGAAATTCATGAAGGTAGTGAAAATGTTAGAGAACAAAAGAAATCTATCTTGGTTACTAAGTATGAGTCGTTTAAGATGGAACCTCATGAAAATATTGATAAAATGTATTGTAGATTCAATGACCTTATTCAGGATCTAGAGGTGCTAGAAAAGGAATACTCCTTAGGAAAGAAAAACAGAAAAATCTTGAATGCTTTGTCCAAGGATTGGGAGAGTAAGGTGACTGCTATTGAAGAGGTTAAAGATTTGAATTCTATGCCTATTGAATCTCTTATTAATTCTCTAACCTCTTATGAGTTAAAACTTAAGACTAAGGTACAAGAGGAAGAAGATGCAAAGGTAAGAAGGAGCATTGCTCTAAAAGCATCTCAAGATGAAGATGACTCGACTTCCTTGGATGGAGAAGATGTGGAAGTTGACGACAATGATCTTGCTCTCTTCACAAGAAGTTTCAAGAGAATCCTCAACAAAAGGAGATTCAGAAAAGGAGGACCGAGCAATTCATTTCCAAACCAATTCAACAATGCAAGAAATAAAGGAAAGCAAGAGGCCAATAAAAATCAAGCTGACAAATGCTATGAATGCGGTCAATTTGGACACTACATGAGTGAGTGCCCAATGAAGAAGAAGAAAGAAGGAAAAGCTGAACGAAAGCCAAAATTCAACAACTTTCAAATCACATGGAATGAATGCAACTCAGATGGTGACGTTGAAGAGGAAGAGGAATCTGCTCAAATGGCTTTCATGGCCATTGGTGATGATGAGGTAACTACTTGCAACTCTCAACTTGATAGTGATAATGAATCTGATGATGATATTGAATCCTGAATTGAAAGACTGCATGATAGCTTGAAAGAATCTTATGCTAGAAACAAAGAGTTAAAACAGAAAATTAGCTTTCTACTTCAAGACAATGCAAATCTTTTTCAACAAAACAAAAAGCTGAAAACTGAAAATAACTACTTTAAAAAGGGTGAGAACTTGGTGTGTGAGGACTTGTAAAATCCCTTATATTTTCCTTAAAATTCCCTTTAATTTGGAATTTATTATTTTATAATAGCTTTACTACTCATTCACTTTCTCAATAGTTGCAATTAATCATAGAACCAAGGGTTTTCCCTTTTCATTCATCGTTAGGGTAAATTAGGGTTTTTGCGTCTTTTGGTAGTGCGATTAATTGGTACGAAATGTGTACTAAATTTAGTGATTCAGAATGAGTTTTAGATGATATTAAATGTGTGATCAAAAGTAACAATAATAAGGTAGTGAATTGTAAGTGAAAACCCTAGTACGTGCGAGTTAAAGAAAACGGTTGGAACCGACGGGTACCGTTTGTTATCGAGTGAGTGCACCACTTGAACACTACTTTATTACCTTAATCTTCTTACTTTTATTTCAGCAAAATTGGCCCTAAATATCTCCTCCAAACAGCCGAAATTTCTGACCGAAAGAAAGAAGAAAAGAAGAAAAATTGGAGATTTGATCTTAGAGTGACACTTGGAAGTCATCAACCAACTTTGACCCAAACTAATTCCTATCATCTTGACCTTCTTGAAGCTTCATTTCTTCCTCATTTTCCACCATCTTGGCCGAGCTCTTAGGGAGAGAAGAGAGTGAAGAAAACACTTCATTTCCATCTTGAATTTTAGCTTAGTTTGAGTGAAATCCAAAATCCAAACTGATTAAACTTTCATTTTAGTACTTAGGAAGTTTTGGGTGGTGAAAGTTGTGGAAGAAAGTGGTGGGGTTCTCACCTACAAGCACTTTTGGAAGGTACCATGGCTGTCTTTCTTATTTCTTTTCCTTAATCATTTTAAGCTTGGATAGAAACTCCTATTCATGGCTAATGATGGTTATTTAAGTAGTTTTGATTGATATGGTGGATGTTTAGCTAGGGTTTACATTTTCAGCCTTACTTATGGGTATCTACCTAGTAATGGATGTTTTAGAGCTAGTAATTGTTGGTTTTGATGATAGAATGCTTATTAGATATGAAATTCTAGAGGAAAAGTTCAAATTCCAGAAATTGAAACTAACCTGTTTAGCTTTTGACCTGTTTAATTCATTCATGTTAGAGGCCGAATAAGGCTTAGATCAAAACATAAAAGTTGTAGGAAATGGTGTTAACTAGCTTCCTACAAAATTTCAGCTCAATCTGAGTACTGTATCATGTGAAATGACAAAAATACCCTTGACTGCCAAATGTACTGTTTTGCGGACAGTTTTCTGTTTTCCTCTGAAATGTCACATTTTGATATTGAAAATGCACGAACTGGCTATTGATGTCTTCATAAGAAATGTAGGTCTCTGTTTTAGATTCGAAACGGCATAAAGTGTATCCCAATCCGATAAGCGTAGCTTCGGCTGTGACCGAAACGCCAAGAGACGTCAAACCTGTTACTTTTTTATTTGTCTTAAACATTAGTTCCGGTCACATTGCAGCATTGTTTTGTAAGTGAAAGCTATTGAGCCTAGTGAAAGGCTATTGTTCTAAGATTATTTGTGTGTGAGTTTGGGGTTGAATTGAGAAAACTAATGAAGCCATAAATGGCTGGAAAATAGGTAAATACAAAGGGCGTGCTGCCCAAATTTTCACTCGAAAGCTAGTTGGATGTACTCGCGACTTGAGCGAAAGGTTTTAGGGTTGTTTATGTGTTTAAGACCAACAGCTACCTTTTTACTCCAACGCCACATTGTTATTTGTGAGGACCCGTAAAATTTTCTTATTTTATGTCATTTAATTCTATTTCTTTTCATGCATTTTCTTTATTTTATATTACTACCTTAATTTTCTAGACATTTTATAAGTGAATATAGTTTTCTAAAATATTTTCTAGTATACGTTAGTTCGAGTTAGTTTGGAAGTGTATTAAGGACGTGGGACCCGATAGTGCGGTAAGTGCGGTAAAATTTTGACGACTAGGTTAAGTTTCGTATTAAGGGATATTGTTTTACAAGGTGCTAGTAGATAATTAGAGATTAGCGAGATAGATTAACCATTGAAGGAAAGAAGATAAGCTTGAACCCTAAAAGGTGCCAAGTGTCGCGACTCGATTGGAGTTGGACTTTGACCAAAGGTTTTACCACTTTCCTAAAACTAATTTTGACCAAGATTTTTCTTATTTTCTCCCTTGCTTGGCCGGCTCCTTTGAGAGGAAAAACCAAGAGAGTTCCTTCAACTTCAACTTCAATTCTTGCTCAAATCTTGAGTTTCAACCGTTGAATTTTCAAATTACTCCATCAAAGTTACTTACTAAGGAGGATTAAAGCTTTTAGTGGAATAAATTTGGGAGGAAGAAGCCTAAGCTACCTTATCTCTTATTGTTCTAAGGTATTTTGTCAAGAAATTCCCTCTTTGTCCTTGATAATGGTAAATTAGTGGTTTTAGTGGCTAAATATGCTATTTTGTGGAAGAATTTCTTGTTTGAGGTAGAGTTTTGATAAATTTCAGATTTAATGGTGATTTTTCTGTCCTTATATGATGAGTAATGGTTGGCCATGATTTTCTAGCTTTAACATGTGAAATATCTAGTGTTTAAGTGCTAGTTTATTTTACCCAAAGAAATTTCAGCTTGTGGGGAAAATTTTCATCTTTAGGGTTTCAAATTGGGGACTTTCTTGTGAATGATCTTGGAGCTATTAATTGGCTCAAATTGAAGGGTGTTGTGGCACTAATTAGATGTGTTTTATCGCCTATGAATTGTATGTGCAATTGTGGTTGAATTGAATTGAGATTGGTGTTGACTTGTAGGGTGGAAAAGTAAAGGAAAAACAAGGGAAGTGCTGCTGAATTTTCGCAGGAACCCTTAAGTAGTTTTGGGGAATTTGATATATCTTGTTGTATAAATATCGGAATTAAGTTCTGTTTGTTGCGTTTTAAACTAGATTCATAGAACTATAAACTGTGAAAATTTCAGACCCTAGTTCTGTCTGTGTGATTTATGGTGATTTTCCAAAGTTGATTGAAATTACATACCTGTTCTATCTTTTACTGGATGAAGCAGCGACTTGAGGCTCGAATTTGACTGACTTGTGATTTGAATCTTATAAATGTGTCTTCTGAGAAATTGTACCTGTG